>JXCR01148287.1:236500-252652 GCA_002079205.1 Phalaenopsis hybrid cultivar
AATCGGTGTCCTCCCTGGGCAAAATCGACGTTCCGGACGCGTCGCCGCAGTCCGTTTCGTCATCCGTGGTCGCTCGGACGACGTCGTCGACAATCGAGTCGAAAACGCGCCGAAATTCAAAATTCACAAAATTTCGACCCGCGATCGATCGTCCCAAAAGGTTTGCTTGAGCTCTCGACAAATAATAGTGCAAGCGATGCGAATTGCGGCGATCGAACACGTTGACTCTCCGAATTGCGAAGCTTGTGCGTGCGGGAGTGCGAATTGTGCAGAAGGCCACCCTAAGACTCAGAAAGGTCCTACAGGAATCTCTTTTGGGTTTCCTCATGTCGGTTTCATTCTTCTAAGTGCTAGAAGTCNGATAAAATATTTTTCTTATGTTAAATGATGATTTTAAACAACATGATTTTAAAAAATAATAAATTTTAAATAAATTTATAAACTTAATAACTATAAATTATAATTATTACTCTTTTTGAAGAATTTATACATATTTTTTAAAATATGAGAAATTTTAAGGTACGTGCATTTGGGTAGGGGTGTAAACGAGCCAAACGCGAGCGAGCCTGGGGCCTCAGCTCGTTTTCAGCTCTTTAAAAAAGTATTATTGTTCGGCTCGTTTATGTTTCGAGCACAAAAACTTGCTCCTGTTTGGCTCGTTTGCTTAGAAAACTGAACATGAGCCGTTTTAAAAACCCTAATCAAACAACTGTAAGATGTTAACAGTTGAGAGATGAGATTTAAATTTTATTATTCATTTTAAAATAACATTCAAATATAAATTAATATGTTTTTATTCTATTTTTGTAATTAATAATTTTAATTGATTATAATTCTTTGTACTCTTGTAGTCAATTTAATTATTTCAAGCCGAAACATGTCGAACACAAACAAACAAATATTTGTTCGTATTTGACTCATTTAAATATCGAGCGCAAAAAAATTGTTCGTGTTGGGCTCGTTTACTTAGCGAACGAATCAAACACAAATTATTCGCGAACAACGAGCCTTTTTTGACAGCCCTACATTTGGGGCGTACATGAATTTTAAGAGATTATATTTCACGTGTACGAACACTTTTGCCATTTCATTCAATTGGACCATACATACATTGTTATTTTTTTCATCTAAAATGGTCAATACATTATATGCTATAAAACGAAAAGTACAATTTGTTATTTCTTTGTTCCATTTCTTATAGTCTTTTTCTATGAGGGTTAGGGGATGGATGATAATAGTTATGTTGTTCATCCATTCTGTTTTACTCTTGCTTGTATTTTGTTATCTCATTGGGTAGATAATGGCATGGTTAGTTTAAAGCTTCATTTTTTATTCCTAATTATATTCTAAAAAAGCATGGAGTGGCCTTTTGATTATATCCTTCTTGTGGATAAGACTAGAGAAAGAGTTCAGGAGAAACTTGAATTATGGAGGTCAACTTTTGAGTCTAATGGCTTTCATTTGAGTATATCTAAAGCTTAATATATGGAATGTAATTTTAGTGGTAAGTTTAGTAGCATTGTCGTAGCAATGGGTCATTAGAATAAGTGATTGTTTTAGATATCTCAGGTTTGTTGTTCAAAGAGATGGTGATATAGACGGGGATGCTATTAGTAGAATTCAAGTTGGATAGTTGAAGTGGAGGAATGCATTAGGCCTATTGTGTGATAGAAAAACACTTATTAAACTTAAAGGAAAATTTTATAAGATGGCGGTGAGAACTACAACACTTTTGGCTCAGAATGTCGGTATGTAAAAGAGAAGCATAAATCTAAGTGTTTTTGAGATGAGAATGCTCAACTGGATGAGTGGTTTTATACTCAAAGAAAAAATGCAAAACGAATAATCTATTAAAGTGATGGAGTAGCTCCAGTGGCAAAAAAATTAGAGAGAGTCGCCTTAAATGGTTTTGTATTATTAAATGTCCACCATCTCATGCCCCAATTAGGAGGGTAAATGTTTTAGATTTGACTTATGTTAAAAAAGATAGAGGTATGTACCTAAATAGACTTGGGCATGTTGTATGAACAACAATAACAAAACCTTAATCCCACTACGTGTTGTATGAACAATGATTTTAATTTATTAGATTTAAATAAAAGTATGACCTTTAAAAGGACACAAGGGAGAAAAATGATTCAATTAGCTACCTCACTTAGTGGGATAAAGTCTTGTTGTCGTTGTTGTGGTGGAGGAATGCAATCACTGCTAGAGTTTTAACATGAATGCTTTTTAATTTTGCGATGTGCCTTTCGAATGTCTCTAAAAGGCCAAAATTGATTTCATATTTTACTATATTTAAACAGGTATTATTAGCCGATTGCTTTGATACTATCCATTCTATAAGTGGTTAATGAGATATTTCTGATGAAATAGTTCCTTTATACTAAATCAAGCATAAATGATAAGGACGATTATGCGGACCATACTTCTCTCATTGTTCAGTTCCAGCCCCCAGTGTCCTTGCTGGACACCTTATAGGTACACAAGCACACAAGTACCCAAGTGCACAAGTTTGAGATAAACTATGTGAATCATGTGGGTTCACAATATTTATCTAGTCAACCATAATTGTGGAGTTCACCTCCCTTTATTCATATAATAATTGAGCTGAATTGCTGTGTGATGTTATGTTAAACGAACTCGACTGTAAAGGCCTCAGCTACTTATACTTCCTATGAATTGATTGATTGACCACTATGCAGTTGTTTCTATATCATTCTTCATGATGAATGAATGTAATTTCTTTTAGTTCTTTGAGTTTAAATTAATTCCTCATTCAATGGGGTTAGTTTATCTAATTGTAATGTCACCGTTTTTTTTTTGTTCCCGTCTGAAATGCTATTTTTCTACCTAAAAGCATGTTTGGCCGTTTCATAAAACAAGTAAATCTAAATATTTTTACCTTATGCCTATCTTTTCTTTGTATTTCTAGGTATTTAGTTTACTGAAACAACTTGATCGAGATTTCATCAATCAGTTTGTTTCTAGGAGGGAATTGCTATTTTTATCTTGTCTACCTGTTACTCCTAATTCCCATAGAATTGTGGAAGTAACACATGCATTAACTGATGGATCAAGGATTAGTTTTGTAAGTTATTCTCACTCTCTTAGTAATCTTGCTGTGTTCTCATGGCTTAATCTTAATATCTTTTATATGATCTCTTGCTGCATATTGCAATGGAGAAGGATGATCGAACAAAAATTTATAAAAGAATGGCTGATTTGGGCAAAAAGCTTGATGGTGTTCTGCAGCATCCTCAGTTTAGAGCTTTAACATCCTCCTTCATAACTGATAGAGTTCGAGAATGCTTTGTGTCTTCAAAGGCAAGGGCATTACTATCCTTAAGCATTATTGAATTAATTCTTTAACCATTAATTGTATACTTATAGTACTACAAGCCATTGCTCCAAATGAACTTTATCTTTTTTACTGTGTTTAAATGGTTTAAATATTTTTTTTTGCTGCTTTGATTACTCAATTTCTTCCATAAAATTACTTTTAAATGCTCATGAACCCAAAAGTTCCAGCCACAGGATCATGCTTATTGATTGTGTTATTTTCTTGAAAAGTTGTATTTTGCATTCTATTTCAAATATCAGGAGTACATAATCAATACAACCATGCATGCACAGGTTGAGATCTATCCTACTTAATAGGAAGAAACGAGAGCATATAATTCATGTACATGTTTTAACAAATAATGGGCTGCCATGTTGTGTAGTTTTGGAACTTTGGAACAAAATGAAGAGCACCTGTTTAAATTGGGTGAGAAAAGCTATGTATGGATTGTCCTGTAGTCTGGAGCTCCACACCATATTCTGTCAGCCATACACCGTTTGTCTCGCTTAATAATGATCTTCTTAATATCAAACTTCCAAGGCTCTAAAATGTCTTTGATGGTAAATGCTGGCCGCCAATTTAAACATCCCAGAGCTCTAAATACTTCCCTGCCGCAACTAAGCAGTCCCCAAATTCATCCTGTATGATTACTACCATTCCGGCTTGGTGGGAAGTTAGAAGCCCCCATCCACATTTGCCTTAATCCAACCAACAAGAGTGGAAGAGAGACAGCGCCGAGGGCCAATTATTGTCCCTAAGCTACGGCTGATTGTGTTGTTCTTTGTGAAGAAGGTTTCTTCACTTTTTAAATTTGATTGAATTTTATCATGTCTTGATGGATATACAATAATTCTGCTCAAACAGATGCATTTTCCTTGCATAATTTTTTATATGGCATGCTAACAGTAGCATGGAGGTGCAGTAACTGCACTAAACCTGCTAAACTGTATATGTTTGCAATTAGCAATCCTCTCGAACATACATTTGGTTAGACACTAAATGCTTTTTTTGGAGATATTTAGAGCATGAAGTTTGGGTTGCCATTCTAAGCATGCTTTAGTGATGACCAGTCATCTATCAACTTGATTCTAAAGTAAAAAATAGTTTTCGAACTTTTCCTTTACATCATGCTTTTCCCTGCTTTAACCGGTAGAATTCCCACATTTGCACTCTTATTTCCTTGCAACAGGATGTGTGGATAGCTGCTGAAGCTTTTTATTTGATTCATTTCTTCTGTGGATTCTATTTCTTCTATGCTTTCTTAAAGTTATGCGCTTGTCCTTCTAGCTTGCCTACATGGTTGAAGACTTAGCTCGTTTTTAACTCTGTCAACCTCCATATGCATCTCAAGCATGTGCCTTAGCATGCATCCCATACGTAATTGCTGGAAACACATTCTAGGACATGCGGCAATTATTCTGATGTTTTTTTTAATCTTTGTTACAGTTAAGATCCCGTGCATTATTATCTGGAGATTCTCCTTCCAGTGTATCTGGAATGAAGTGGCTTAAGGAAGTAGTTCTCAGCAAGAGAACAGATTATGCGTTCCGCATGACAATGGTCGGTGATCCAAAGCTAAGGTTAGATGAAGTTGGAATTCCATCTGACATCGCTAGAAGTCTTTTTGTCACTGAGTTTGTCACCAAATTCAATTTGGAAAAGCTGAGAACCAGCCAAAGAATTCGTCTGTGGAAAGATCAGAGGTTAATCTTTAATCATAAATCAAATGAACTTCAGCTTGGTGATAGAATTGAAAGACCTTTGGCGGATGGCGATGTTGTTCTAGTAAACAGACCTCCATCAGTGCATCAACATTCTTTGATTGCACTATCAGTCAGAATTCTTCCAACTGATTCAGTTGTTTCGATAAATCCATTAATTTGTTCTCCTTTGCTTGGCGATTTTGATGGAGACTGTCTACATGGCTATGTTCCGCAATCTATCCATTGCAGAATAGAGCTTCAGGAGCTTGTCAGTTTGGATTCTCAACTATTAAATGGACTGGATGGTCGAAACCTATTATCGCTTACTCATGACAGCTTAACTGCAGCATATTTTTTAACTTCAAAGGATGCTTTCCTTAACAAGTTTGAGATTCAACAATTACAAATGTTATGCCATCACCAATCGCCTGTGCCTGCAATCGTAACTGGTCCAAATCCAAAGAGTGCTCTCTGGACTGGACATCAGTTACTAAACATGCTTTTTCCTCCTTTGGTGGATCTTTATGAATCTTCTAGGACTCTTCGGCATTTTAAGGGTGAACTTCTGTTTGAACCACAATTCTTGTGCTGGTTGCAGAATAAACCTAACAGTATTTATTACCGGATGTCCAAAAATTATGGAAAGAAAGCCCTTGACTATCTCTTTTCTGCTCAAGAAGTTCTTTGTGAGTACTTGACAATGAGAGGTTTTACTGTGTCTTTGGGTGATATTTACCTCACCACAGATTCCTATACTAGAATGAAGATGATTGACGAGGTGAACTTCGGTTTGCAAGAAGCAGCAGACTCATGTAGGGCCAGAGAGCATTTTTTGAACAAGTTTGATGGTTCTTTTATTTCTATTGATGATGTAGAAGACACTTTCCTTTCTCTAAAGCTCCAAAAGTTGAAATCATCTAGAACACGGCTAATTCAAGAATCTATTGCTTCATTTAAAAACATATTCTGTGATATTCAATATGCCATACTTAATTATGTTGGGAATAATAGCTCAATGTTGGCGATGATAAATGCTGGAAGCAAGGGTAGTTTGCTGAAGTTAGTTCAACAAGGTGCATGCCTGGGAATGCAATTTTCAGCTAGTGAAATACCATTCAACATACCCAGGGTTCTTTCATGTGAACAATGGAACCAACAGAAGAAACTCCATCAGCACAGAGTACTTGATGATGCCGAAGGTGGAAGCATTCAGAAACATTTTGCTGTAATTAAATCTTCTTTGCTTGATGGTCTGAACCCATTAGAATGTTTTTTCCATGCTTTATCTGGTCGTGCGAATCTCTTCAGTGAAAATGCTCAACTTCCAGGAACTTTGAGCAGGAAACTTATGTTTTACATGCGGGATTTGTATGTTGCCTATGATGGAAGTGTGAGGAATGTTTATGGAGAGGAAATTGTTCAGTTTTGCTATAATTTTCATGAAAATGGCAAGTTTTGCAAAATCTCATCTGAAAGAGAAGTTTCGAGAAGCGTTCCCGGTGGTCAACCTGTTGGCTCAATGGCTTCTTGTTCCTTATCAGAGACAGCATACGGAGCCTTGGAATGCCCAGTGAATCCATTTTGTCCATCCCCATTATTGAATTTTAAGGTCCGACTCTCCCTAATCTCTTTTCCACTTGCTTAACTAAACATGTTAGCAATCCTAAATTGAGGACATTTAATTGGATTCGTACATTTAAAGTGGGAAATTTTTTTATGTTTTGCAGGACTGATGCTTGGTCCTTGTTTTGCAAGTGGATTGCATTTGTAGTGTATTCAATGAAATAACTCAAAAATATTTTCAATATACTATATTTATTTTACTTTGTATTATTTTTACGATGCGTAACATTTTTCACAAAACAAATAGCTTCTAACTTCTTCCATTGCAAAATTACAGAATGTTGCGTATCATTGCTGAAGTGTTAACTACCATCTACCTCTATCCTATTTTTGAAAGCTAGTTTATGAATTTCTTATTAATTGATTTGTTTCATGTATACTTGTGGAAACCTGAGAAGTTTCAGTTAGTTTTCCTAGTATGGAGAATAGATTGTCCGGCTATACAAGATCTATGAGAGATTTAATTGGAGAATAATTTGGAAACCTCTTGGCTTGTGCTTATTCCTTATTTATTTTTATTTATTTTTTTATTTCAGAATTATTTTCTTTCCTAATTTAAGTTTTAAATATATTTGGTAAATTTGTTAATTAGGAGGCATTGAATTATATATATATATATATATATATGTACACCACATGTGAATAAAAAAATCAAGCTATTTTTTCTCTCCAAATTATTTTTCATCATGGTATCAAAGCACGGTTTGAGCACAGTTTCTTGATCGAACTCTAGTTTGCTCGGTTCAAACAGATCGTCGTTCCCTTCGTAAATGATGTCAAAGAGGGTGACGGTGTGCTTCTTTCCCTTTGAACGACATCACTTACAGATTGGGGCAAGTTTGGATCGCGTGACTGCTCTCTTTTATCGTGCGTTCACTCTATTGGATTGCACCATTTGAGTCATCTGCTCTGTTGCATCACTCGGCTGGTTCTGCTACTCGCTTGGTAAGCTCGTGTGGGTATGTCTGAATCAAATGATAGTCCTCATCTATCCGACCTCTTATCTCTAATCCAATGACTTCTCCTATTGTCCTTGAGGCAACCATCATCTACCTCCCCTCCTCGGAATTCTTTTTACCATCAGAGCTCTTACTGCAGGCCTTTCTCTGTTTTTTCTACCATTAGAACTCTCCTTGATGCAGGCCCTCCTTCGAAATTTCTTCAGCCGGTCTACTAGACCTTCTCCGCAACCCCTCCTCCACCTTAATTCTCTTGCAGGATCCCCTTTGTTCAGTTATTACCACTGGATTCGCTCTACAGCCTAAATTATCTTTGCTGCATGCCCTCCTCCTGTGGAAGAACCCTTCTACAGCAGCGACCACCGCAACAACAAATTCTTACCTATAATAAATTCACCTCTCTGTAAGCCTTCCGTCAGAGTTTTTCCATGCAGTAGGCCCTACGTCAGTGCTTCTCTCTATAGCTATCAACGACAAAATTTTCCTTATAGTTTTTAGTTAATCTGCAGGCTCTACTGTAGGCTTCATACCTCCGCTGTCTTCCACTAGGGTAGTCCTTGGTACCAACCAGCCTTTCTGCCTTCCCACCTTCCCTCCGCGACCTAATTGGTCCTTCTAGAGCAAGTAGAACTCTCTGGCTTTCCATTCGTTCTTTCACTCCTACGTCAAGAAGCAACCTGGAATCCTGCAGCTTTTAGCAAGTTTTATATCTTGCTAACAATGGAGGATTTTGACCAAGTATAGAATGTTGATGACCAAGTTTATGACCAAGTATGACCAAGTATAGAATGTTGATGTCTAGTTCTACTCCAAAGTCTACCGGCTTATTAATACACCTAGGTATTATATCTTTCTATCTTGCTAACAATGGAGGATTTTGACCTTGGATAATAGATTCAGGTACTTTTGATCATATGACTGGGGACATGCATGCTCTCATCAACTATTAGATCTCCAAATCCAAATTAGGTTAAAATGAGACGTGAATATGTCCAAAGATATTCAACTTTCCTTAGTGTTATATGTTCCCCAACTAGATTGCAACTTACATGCAATTAACAAGATTATTTATGACCCGAATTGTGTTCATAAATTTCATTCCAAAACTTATTAATTACAGGTGGTGGATTCGAGGAAAGGTGATTGCTGCATCAATGTCTATACTTGTTCAAGGCGAATTATTCTCTTAACACACAAGTCTCTTCTCCGCTACCCCCTTTCCATGATCCCAAGTTTGTTGTGTCTGAGTCCGTTGAAAGTCAAATTTTATTTTGACATTATCGTCTGGATCATCTCAATTTACATTCAATTAACAAGATTATTTACATGTTATTGCAAATTTTAGTTATATCAGTGTGAAACCTATCAATGACTAAACATACCCATCATGTATATCCTCCGTCTCAGTACAAACCCTCACATCTTTTCTCAATCATGCATAGTGACATTTGAGGAACCTCAAAATGGAAAACCATCAATGGACATTGATGATTTGTATCCCTCATTGACGATCACACTAGAATCAGTTGGAACTTCTCATGAATAAGAAATTTGAATCTACAATTTTTCAGTCATTCTATGGCATGATTTACATTCAATTCTAATGGTAAAATTTAAATTCTCAAAACTGATAATGCAAAGAAATACTTCAACTCTATTTTTGGACCCTTTTAAAAATAGTATTATCCATGCGAGTTACTTTGTCATGACATCAACAAAATGAGATAGCTGAGATGAAAAATAAACATCTCCTTGAGGCATCTAGGTCTGTAATGCTTTTTCACAATGTCCCAAAAGGTTTTTTGGGAGATGATGTGCTCACAACCACCTATCTTATTAAATAGGATGTAATCCAGAGTTCTTGGATTCAAAGTCTCTTTCCATGTTTTAATGGAAAAAGTACTCTCTTCATAAAGTTTTCTCATCCAATCTTTCTCTAAAAAAATTGGTTGTCTCTTTTGTCCACATTCATTAATTAAACTGCACAAAGCGTCTCCAAAAATGTATCAACTGTATTTTTCCTTGGTATGCCTCCAACAAAAGGGAGTATAAGCATTACTCTCATGTTACCAGGAAATATTACAAATTCACGAATGTCAAATTTTTTAAAATTCAATCCTACTTATCCCAAATATGTGTTCAATGGGAGAGTATAAATGAACATCAATTTTGGGATGTACTTGATAACACCTACACGACAACTCCAACTTGATACCGGAATTAATCCAAACCATAATAGAGAAAGCAAATATTAATACTAAAAAATAAACGGTTACGATTCAAACACTGAAAGGAGAATTACAACAAATATGACACAAAGCCTCACACTAGGGTGGATTTAAGTTAGGTTTGATGGTCGTTAGGGGTTTGGAAGTGTTGATAGATGATTGGGTAGTTGTGTGATGGTTGGAAGGTTTAGGTTGTAACAGGGAAGAGATTTTGGGTGGCCTTCTTAAGGGTGTAAACAAGCATGGGATGATTGGACAACGATGTGACAACAAGGTGAAGGGCTTGTGGGGCTGCAATAGTGATGTCAGATGGAGGGATAGGGGTAGAACAACAAAAAGAAGGATTGGGGAACATATAACACTAAGGAAAGTTGGGGGTTTGGGACAACGAAAACGTTGAAATGAAAGAAATTAAAAAAGAATGAAGTAGATGGGGCAACAACAAAGTTGGGGGTTTGGGACAGCGAAAACAATAAAGTAGGTTGCTAGAACAATGAAGAGGAAGGGCGGTGGACTGCGGGACATCTGAGGGGAGGGCTTTCCAGGGTCTGCGGAAGCGAGAATGGTGGTTGGAAAGGTTGCACAGTTGTTGGGTAAGGATATATATTCTCACGGGATTGAAATACAGTTGGAGCATCACTCAATCCTTGGGGGATGGTCACCTCCGTGGACGAGTTACAACCGGAGCACTTTCTTATCTTCGGATACAACCCTCAGAAACAATCAAAATCTGAATTCTAGACAAGCACACAACACATATATGTAATAAAAGCTAATAAATAGAAATAGAAATAGAAATAGAAATAGAAGGTCATAGGAAATGAAAGAAAATAAAAAATTAAGGTAATATAATAAGAAAAAACTAGGATATAAAAGGGTGGTGGGCAAGGAAAGTGATAAAAATGGAAGGAATCAAATAGGAAAAACAAGATTTGTGGTACTAGCTGCTACATTATCACGATATCCAGGCTATCGCGTCTTCTTCCTATTCTTCAACCCGACTCTTCTACTCTTGTTGAGGATTTCCAATCAACCTTACCTGAAGTCCACGACAAAGAATTTTGTGTGTACGCTAGGAGGAAGAAAACATTGAGCAAGTAGAACATAACTTACAAAAATAAAGCTGCTCCAAACAAACCCATGTCCACATTTACCTAAAATTTTGGGTGAAATGTCTAATGCTTATGAATTATCACCTTGCTCTTCTGGTGTTAATGACAAGAAAAGTTGTACCAGATACTCAATTTAGGAGTATGTAGCTAATGAGAAGCTATCCTTAACCTATAGGGTGCTTATGTTCAACTTTTATAGTGTGCAGATTCCTAAACTCATTCATTATGCTCTTGAAAATCCAGAATGGTGGAAAGCAGTGGAAGAAGAGTTTCGAGCATTATAATATAACGACATGGATTCTTACTAAACTTTCTTAGGATAAGAAGCCAGTTGAATGCAAGTGGGTGTTCTACATCAATACAATGCTAATGGGAGTATTGAAAGATTCAAAGCCAATTTTCTAACAATCTAGCAACTGTCACTATTGCCAGGATTCCTGCGCATCATGAAAGGATCAAGCTTTTTGAAGTTGATAGACAATTTATCTCTAAAAAATGTTAATGGGGGAATTATACAACTAAGCTAAATCCTGACACACCAACTAGTTATTTATGTCTTCATCAAAGCCCTTCCCTTAAACACTTTAAAGTTCAATACCAAGCTTGGTATCTACAAAATTTACAATCCAAGTTGAGGGGAGTGTGAAAACTTGAGAAGTTTCAAGTGGTGTTCCCAGTATGGACTGTTCGGCTATTCAAAAGATCCTATGGGATATTTGATTAGAGATCAATTTGGAAACCTCTTAATTTATGTTTATTCTTTTCCTATTTAAGTTTCTTTATTTTTATTTCAGAATTATTTCCTTTCCTAATTTTGGTTAGATATATTTGGTAAGTTTGTAAATTACGAGTAATTAGATTTCTTATATATATATATATGTATCCTACATGGGAAAAAAGAAATTTAGCAATTTTTTCCTCTTCAAATGTATTTTTCATCAATAATCATTTTACAAAGTTGTCTATTGTTTCAAAACTATTTGTTGTGATTGCTCGAAGATGCTAACATTTATATGAAATATTATTGATTTTTTGACATCTATTTATTATTTATTTTTTAGAAATCTTTTTGAGCTTTGTTGGACAACTTACGTACCATTTATAAGGTTCTCAACTTTTTGTTACTTGAAGTCACTATCACCATTTATCTTATCCTAACATTCTTTTTATAAGGTCATAACTCTATTTTGTTCATTATTTTACACAACATCAAGCCATATGATCTTTAGTCTATTTTTTTCTTTCCTAATCCTTCTATAGTAATTTTATTTTAATTGGTACATTTTCTACTTTTCATTGCCCGAGTACTTATTGTTCTAATACAAAAGTTTTTCCGTATATCTTTAATTTTTTTTTCTTTCAACTTAACATTCTTGTTCTTGCCGCAGTTGACTTTTTTATTGTCTACTTCTTAATTTTCTGACAGCTAGAGATACACAGATTTGAATTCAGCTTAAAATTTTACCTTTATTTTTGTATGGTATTTCCTTGTAATAAAAGTTTGATCGAGATAATCAATTTAACCACCCAATTGTAATTCTAAACTTTATTTCCTCATAGATATTCCCATTTATTTGTTTAATATATCCTGATACATAAATCTATCACAACCGCATTTCCCTTTATTTTACATCGTATAATTGATAATCAATAATTTCTCATCGATAATTTTATTTTAGTTTGTTTCAAATGTTATTTAGATGAATTTTATGTTAGTTTGGTTCAAATGTTATTCAGATGATATTTTTATCAAAATTGTAATGTTATTCAGATGGATGTTTTCTTAGAGTTTTTTTTTTTTTGTAGTTTAATGTCCACTTAAAAGATATGGTGCTATTTAGAGTCTTTTAAGCGCATAACACTTCAAAATGGCTTTCATGTTCATGTTGGGCAATGACATGCTTTGAAATGCCTTGACTTCTTAAAGTTGTGTTTTTGATATTTCCCCCCAATATTAGAGTTAAAAAATACCCCAGCTATGCTCCTCATAGCAGTGACACGCAGGTGACATATACAGGACATATTATGACAAATTTCACATTTGTTCTTTCATTTTTATTCCAGTGCACCATGACATTTTAAAACACTCTTTTGTGACAAGCTTTTATTTATGTCATCTCTCTCCAATTTATCTTGTCTGTGAGCTTCTTGTTGTTCTTCCCACGCTGTTGCTTTTCTACCGCGTTTGCTCTTTTGCCGAGCCTACTTATCCTTTGCAGTTTTCCACTTCCCAAACTTTCTCCTACTTCGCCTCTCTCCTTCTATGCTCAATTGTGGCTTTAACTTTCCTTTTTCTATTCATAATTTTAAATCCATGGTTGTCTTATGATTTCTTTCTGTTCTTCTCTAGTTATCCTCAATGTAGATATTCTATCATCTTTAAATTGTTTCAAATCCTTATTTTTTTAGTTTTTTCTTAAAAAAAGGTTTAAAACAATATAGTTTTAGATTTCATAACAATAAAAAATGTTGACATTAGGTTTTTTAATTATAAATTTATCAGTTCCTTATTAAAGAAACAAAAAACACCTCTACAACATATTGTGTACAACTTTTTAAATTTATTTCATATTTTCACGTCAATCTCTCGTATCATTTTAACGCTTCGAAGTTTATAATAGTTAATGGTGATTAAGATCTTTCTGTTAGTTGTTTTCTGAAATCATTATGATTGTTAAAATTTAGATAGCCTACAATGTCACCGTTATTTAGATAACCTAATTTTGATTATTAAGATTGTTTAAAATGCATCAATGTGAAAAATAACATCAAGTCAAAACATATCTTGTTTTAAATAGCATAACATTACATAAAAAAAGACTAAACGAATCAACCCATAATATTCAGTTTGTCCAATTAATTTTAAGCCTCATAACATTTTAAAATTTTCTCCTTAATTTTAAAATTTCAAGTTGGTTGGCTGAAGTTGAGGAATGCATCGGGCTTATTGTGTGATAGAAATGTACCGCTTAGACTTTAAGGAAAATTTTATAAGATGGTGGTGAGGTCCGCAATGCTCTATGGCGCAGAATGTTGGCCTTTTAAAGAGAAACATATGACAAAGTTAAGTGTTGCTGAGATGAGAATGTTTAAATAGATGAGAGGCTTGACACTTAGAGACAAAATGTAAAATGAATATATCCGTGATAGGGTTGGTTCTGCTCTAGTGGAAGACAAGATTAGAGAGAATCGTCTTAGATGGTTTCGTAACGTCAACTATCCGATGATCTAGTTAGGTGAGTAGATGTTTTAGATTTGACTTATGTTAAAAAATGCTAAGGTAGACCTAAGAAGACTTGGGCATATTGTATAAAAAATAATCTTAATTTATTAGAATTAAATGAAAATATAACACTCAATATTACACAATGGAGAAAAAGGATTCATGTAGCCGACCCCACTTAGTGGGATAAAGACTTGTTGTTGTTGACTCACTTTAGAAGATAACTTCATTTATCAACGCTGTTTTTAAAAGTGTAACTTAAATTGTTGACAATATGAAATGAATTTTAAATTAACTTTTTCCTATAGGGGATTTGCTGAAAGTTCATCATTAATGCAAAATTTCATTTCTTTAAAATGCAGATATTATTTTTATTCATTTCTACATTGGCCTATTAATCAGTTACTGTAATTAATAATAAAATTTAAGAAATCTGCTGTTAGCATAAACAAAGATGCAATGTAATGCTAAAATTTTGAAGATTTTGACATTCGGACAAGAAAGTGCTCATTATTCATTTTCTCTGTAATTTCTTCTTTTGTCATTCCATAGTCATTAATTTGTAGTGGTTTTTGAAATCATTATAAGATGTTTGGATGCCTTGAAACAAGGCTAATGATAATAACGATGTATGAATCTTTTTGAATTCATTTGGTTTTCCTTTTAGGCTTTACTAGAAAGGAGTACTGGTACAATATCTGGCGTCCATACTGCATCACTTTTTTTATCAAATAAATTAAGAAGGTTAAGATATGGCTTTGAGCATGCAGCCTTGGTAGTGAAGAGTCAGCTTGGACATGTTCTTTTTGCTGAGATCGTCAGAACCATAACAATTCTGTGAGTATATTAATTTCCCTTTTCAGGTAAAATGCATGAAGTCATCAAATGAGCTTATTCTTTCCATCTCAAAAATTTGTTAGTTATGCGAGGAAGGACACACAACGCGTAGGTTTGAGCCCCTGGGTCATCCATTTTTATGTAGACAAAGTAATGATTCTTTTGGAATTATTGTTTCAAGCAATTATTTTAAATGGCTATTCATTTTGATTTTAATTTAAAATCTTCAGTTTTTTTATTTTTTTTGTTTTGAACCTTTTTGTTTCTCAGGAAAGCATGAGTAGTAGAAGATTAGAAGCACAAAATGTCAAGGATCAACTTGTTAGAAGTTATGAAAAGAAAGCAGCACTTAATGATTCACTCCCTAAGCTATTTATAGAAAGCAAGTAAGCTTTCTTATTGCCTTATCAGTAGCTGTTATTGTTTTATTGTTCTGTGTTACATGTGGTTCGTGCAGTCTGGCTATCATCCCATACTTCATTTGAAAAGAGGGCAGCCCCTATTTGTTCAATGGCATACCACAAAACAATGTGAAACACATAAAACGTATGAATGTGTGAGTTTTGTCCTTTTTTGTTCAATGGCATACCACACAACACTGTGAAACAAATAAGACGTGTGAATGTGTAAACTGTGCCCCTTTTCTATTTAATGGTATCCCACCTGAAATTTTGCATTTTTAAACGATTACAATCAGTTGGACAACCTTATGTAGTTTTTATCTGAAGTTAGTTAATGTTGTCGAACAATCACACATTCACTGTGAGACTCTGGTTTTCTCTTTTCCCATATAATGAACAATCTCATTAGTCGAATTACTTTTTGGCTGTCATGTATGTAGAACCTATTCCAAAAAAAAAATCAACATATTTGTTTTCTTGGCATTCTTTACTACAAAAATTTCAGTACCTGTTTGTTATGCTTTGAAATCGAATCATACTAACATTTTCAAGCTGTTTCATTTATTTTCTTATTGGGTTTGAGTTGAGGCTGAGCTTGAACCTTCTTTTAAAATTTTGTTCAAGCCTATTTATTAGTTTTCTTATAGATTTTAAGTCGTAATCAAGCTTGAATTAAGCCTTATTAATAATATGTTTGATGTTAGTAATTAAAAATATATTTTT
>JXCR01148287.1:283702-301258 GCA_002079205.1 Phalaenopsis hybrid cultivar
AACACGAGCGAACAAACTGTTGTTCGTGTTCGGCTCGTTCGTTAAGCCTAACAAGCCGAACACGAGCTGTTCACGAACAACGAGCCAAATTGACAGCCCTATTTCCGGATTCCGTCCCATGGCTTTTACTCGTTCTATTAAAAAAAATGGGAGAAGAAGAGATAAAGGATTCAACCTTGAAGAAAAAAAAAACCATTTCCATGTATGAGCTACACTTACATTCATTGAAGCATTAAATATAACATTATAATATAAACGAAAAGTAATTTTTTTTTTCAAATTATAAATCACATTAAATGACATATTTAAAATTAATAACATTTTCCCGCATAAACTAATTAATAAAAATTTTATTAGTTAAACGTTCATTGGAAAAAGAGAACAATTAATACAAGCACATCACAAATTTGAGCGCTTGTGTAATATAATATGGCTATGATAAAGGCCTACAGATACCCATACAATTATATGAATAATATATTAATGAGAGTAAAGCGCTCTGGATTTTAATTTTTTTGGATGATAAAATTGATCTCTCATGAAAATAGGGGCAACTGATATGCAATAAATAAATTTCCAACTTCCATCATGAATCTTGATGCATGACATAAATCTCGAAACAATCTTTTGAGCAAAAAAAATTTAACTTTTGACTTTAAGTAATCCAAAGCTTTGATTTCAGCAAACTTCAGTAAAATTAACTGACTTGACGAGATAGACCCAACGTTACCAAAATCAATCTAATACGAGTCAAAACAAGCTCATATTAAGTCATTAAACCACTTTTAAAAGCTTTTCAGACATATTTAGAAGGTTAAAAGATGTTGACTCTAGTGAGCTTAAGGTCGATTCGAGCGTCTCAACAAGAAATAATCAAACGAGTCTAAGATCGCTCAATTCTGACATCGTTAAAGCCCTCAATTGTTCATTAAACGTCGTCTGATCGAGAGAACCATTTCGAACAGTTTGAATAGAGTGGTTCACATTTCTCTCATTAATTACAACTGAGACTTTATAAACAGAGCCTCACTTCTCTCATGAGAAAAGAAGAGCTTGAAGCCTAGAGCAGGAGCTGAAGTCCAGTGCCACTTCGACGTTGATCGCCAGTTGTTAATCCGATCACCAGTTTTGACCACCACCGACCATTACTCATCGGTTGTCGCACAACCGACCATCACTCATCGGTCGTCGCTAATCAATATCGGTCATCACTCACTTCTTCCGACAAGTTCATTAATACATCAATTTTATAGCTCAGAAGATTGTGTAACTCATTCCCGCCTATGCGATAAGAGACTATACTTATAATATCCAGTTTATTGTAGATCTCTTCAGCTGAGTCAAATCCCGTTATTTTTTTACTTCACGGTTTTTGCACGTGAAAATTTATGCTGTTTCTATTATTTGTTTTCTTTTATCCGAGAGAGTTGAATTCTCGTGTAACGCTAAGATGATAATTCATTACTCTTCTGTCGCGAATCTTTTAAAATGCATCGGTAAGCCTAAAACTTTTTGTTTCAATCGAATTTGATTGCTAGTATGCCGGGTATATCCTATAAAATCTCTTTTTTATAGTTAAGTCAACTAACTCCATCCTTACAAAGCAAATTGATCAACAATAATAACTCTTCTTAAACATATAATACAAACGGCAATATGAAACAAGTTTTTTCTTTTTTTTTTGGGCTAGTGAGCTTAAGTACAAACATAATGATGCGGGAATAACAGTGAGGGCACCATCTCATTCGCATAAAAAATCATTACAAGGAAACTCCCTCTCCCTCTCCCTCTCCCTCTCCCTCTCCCTCCCTCTGGTTCACCTAAAGCTCATTCTCCCTTTAATGCTCTCAACTAAAACCAATTAAAATAAGAAAATTGGTGCAGGATCTTCTCCATTGTCATAGTTTAATAAAAAAACATGTTACATTAGGTGATATGAGCGTAATTTTTCTTATAAAGAATGAGTCTTTGTTGAATATAAAAAAAATTTCGAGGAAAAAATGCACCTTAGAAATAGAGAAATTGGTTGAGAGAGAGAGAGAGAGAGAGTAGACAAACGAAAGGTGTGTCTTATTCATAATAAGAATCTCTATTTATAGTCCTAAGTCTTCTAATTATTAGCATTTCTAAGTGGGTGTGTTTTTTGGTAATTACAAAGTTATTGACGTATAATAAAGCCGGAGGCTGATTCGATCGATGATCATAATAAGAACCTCTATTTATAGGCCTAAGTCCTCTAATTATTAACATTTCTAGGTGGGTGAGTTTTTTTGGTAATAACAAAGTTATTGACATATAATAAAGTCGGGGGCTGATTCGATCAATGAAGGATTTCGATCGTCTGATAAGCCTTGGTTCCGTCGATATGTGGTCATAACATGTGCTCCCGATAGATTGGCTTGAAGGCTGATTATCGGCCCTACGGGATTTCCTCTTGACATATTTTGTCGATCATTCGAGAGAATTACTTTCTTCGTTGCTACTCATTTGAAAATGATCATTGAAGTCCACACTCGATCATCTGCATCTTCTTTCTAAGTTTCTCATCTACTTTGAGATTTATACAGACAGATTTTTATTTTATGTGTAGATATAAATTTAAAAATATTAATTGTAAGTGTTAAAAAGGTTTTGCACTTTGAANATTTTTATTTTATGTGTAGATATAAATTTAAAAATATTAATTGTAAGTGTTAAAAAGGTTTTGCACTTTGAAGTCCGCTTAAGCTTAGCTCATGCTTATGCAAACGATTGTCATTAATGACGTGCACATAAGGGTTGCGTCTGGGACGGCATATACATCCATGAAGTCCACGTATTTTCCTAAAAAAAACAATTTTCATAAAAATGGACTCTTTAATAAAAAACGGTTGTTTGACTTCAAATTTTAAAATCACAAATCGATATTTTATTTAACAATCTTGCTTTATTGTTAATTATATCCCCTAATTACGGAAAATTTACATAATTAGCAGCACACAATTTTTATGTATTTACATCTCCCACATCTAAACTTTCATATTTACATAAAAAGGATTTTGATGTTTTAAGCCTACATGAAAATGTGTATAGGTGTATTTTACTTTTTAAGAGTTATAATAGCATTAATTTTTATAGATATTAAAGGTTTGAGTATTATATGTGTAAATATAAAAGTTTAGGTGCGAGATATAAATATACAAGAATTGTGTGTTTGTGTGCTATGTATGTAAATGAGTTTTTATGTGATGAACATATAAACAAAGCTTAGGATTACTCTATTTAGTAAATAACCCAGACTCTTGGAACCACGGATCCCAAATTGCCACCGGGATCTCCTTTCAGAACAAGTATGGAGAGTCGTACTTGCTTTCAATGATATCTCTAATGGCGTGAATCACCTGTGTTGGGGATAAAAGCTAAGTTTTCTATTAAATTAAATGATTTAAAACTTCAATGTCAATAACTAAAAAAAAACTTGTGTGTTGCCCACAGGCTCGATGCGGTAGCTGCTGCTGGTCTACTCCATTTCAGTAGAAGCAACCTAGGCCTCCATTGAACTTAATACTGCTACTGTCATAGCAGGTGACGGTGCTGGTGTGGTAGTGGTGGGTGTAGGGGTGGGGTAGATGTGGCCTTACAAAGTGAGTGGTCGATGTCCGCAGCATAATGTTGCTCATACAGACTTGCCTGAGGGCCTTCTTCAAGAGATATTGTTATGTGCCACCCCCCCTCACTACCCGAACGAGAAAAGAGACCATCTATGCCTCTAGTTGCTATTTGCAATAAGGAAAAGAAATTCAATTTATTAGTGCATATAATGAATACGACACAGTAAATTAAAGATATTACAGTAAGCAACAAATAAAAAATACAATAGAACGCAGTAAACAGAAAACATAGCAATGCACAGTAATAGATAGATAAAACTGTAACAGTAAACTAGTAAAATTGAAAACACAAATGCACTTAGTTATCTGAAAAACAAAACTGTCAAATGAAAGCTACAAGCTAGTGAAAATGAAAACGAAACAATAAGTAACTAAATAATCGTAGGAGAAACTGTAAAGTACAATCCACAGACTAAGGGGACTAAAGTTTATAATATTTAAAGTAACTTACACATCTTACTCTGCCTCATCTGATGAGAGACAACTAGAGGATGTAGTTAAAATTTCTTCGCTCAAAGCTTCTTCAAGTTTATACTCATCGCCGAGAGTACTTTCTTTGAGTTTTCCACTAACATTTTCTAAATTTAGCTGTTCATGGATAGAATTGAGTGTAAAACATAAATTTGTCATTTCAATTTCTTGATGAGCGGATTCATTAGTATTTTAAACATCAATAGTGGTTATAGATTTACTCGATATGACAACTGTCTTGTCAATTTTATCTCTTGATCTAAGGAGATATTGAAAATAATAAACCTGATTGCTAGAATGAAAGGATTAAATTTAACATACATTTTGTTCACTTTTACTTCTATAATATCCCTTGTTCCTTGATTAGGAACAAGATCAAACCAATCAAAGTTGAACATGAATACGCTTCCTCCAATAGAGCTAGGATAAGATAGTTCAACAACTTCTTTGAGAATATCATAGTAATATATTTCGTAGTCCAATTTATTATTATTTTTAACATAAATGCTAAAATTATAAGTTTATTTTTCCTTCTGATCAAAATCTAGTATGAAACTTGCAACCATTCTCATTGTAAAGTTGCCAAATTTTCATGATGCACATAAATCTCTAACCTCGATCTATCGAGCCCTCATCTGTTACTATTTATTCAATAATGAATCTATCAATTCATAAGAAATCACGTGTCAATAAAAAATATATAAAAATACACTTGTGAGATAAGTGACAAATATGTTAAATTCTAACTTACATTCGTTGTAAATCACTAGAGAAAATTATTCTCTTTCTCCATGCTTGTGATATCATCTTCAACTAAATTTAACAAATCTAAGAATAAACTATTCACACATTGGAAATTTCATGAATTAGCTCATCATACTATTCCATCCAAAAGGGTGAACAACTATAATAGAAAATGTCTTACTGATTAAATGATTGAACTGATTGAAATTCGTCATAATTGAGAAGAACATAATGTGTCAATGCTCGAAGTTTCTTGTCACTGAGATAACGTGATGTGCACCACCTCCACGATGCTTCCCTTAATTACTGAAAATTAGAAAGCGTCGAGTGAGCACCACACCCACTAATTCTTTCGTGGAATTTTCTTACCTAAAATAGTAGGAGAAGAAAGTCTTAGTCTTTTGCAGTAAATATGTTTCACATATTGATCATTCGAGTTACATCTTATTCTTCATAGTTCTTTTTAGTTTTTTCAAAAATCTTTAAGAAAAATTTTATTTAACACAATTTAACAAAATTCTTTATGAATGAGTGATTAATTGCGTAGTGCATGAGTTATTACTTCTCAATGAATACATTTAGTGGTATTGTATTGGACCTTCAATTACTACCTCATTTAGTAAATACCGACGAATGCTCCATAGAGTAAAAAAAAAACTACGAGAAAATATTCTCTCGAGTTTGCAAAGTATCACATGAATGTTTGTCTCTACTGTCACATGCCATCAAATTTCAAACAAGCTGCACATAGCTCCTTGGAGAACGCACTGATATCAATGAATGAATTAAAAGCTTGACTCGGCAAGCAGTTTCATGCAGTTGACATCAATTTTTGCAATAGAATATGATAGTCATGACTTTTCATTCCAAATATCTTTCTTGCCCCCCACATCAACAAAATGACTCAAATTCAGAGCATATCTGCTCGAAAATTTTAGTGATTGGAGCCACAAACAAATTGATCACTTTTGAGCCAAAATAAGGGAATAGTTTGCTTTGGGCTTCATGAGCTTTCCAGGAGCAGTTTCTTGAATCACTAATTTCAATCTTTTGCATATCTCCCTCAAATCAAGTCCGTTATTCTTATTTTTTCTCTTAACATCTATCAGAGTATTGAAGATATCATTAAATAAATTTTTCTCAATGCACATGACAACTAAATTTTGTCTGGTCATGTTAATCTTCTACTGAGTCAGATCCCAAAAAGTTGATAGTTTTGTTAATTGTAGTAACAACAAACCCTGATGGATGATTTAAAGAAAACTCGAGGAAAATAGTAATTTTTGGAATGTTACTAACAATATGGAAGGTGACTCTGATTTCTCAACTTTGTTTCTTCTGAATGTATTTTTGTTTCGCCTAAAGGGATGTTCACCTTTTAAAAACATATAATAACAGTCAAACCATGAAATCTTTGTCTTGTGAAGAGTAAATGACTTAGCTAAATTCTTGCAATGTAGACAAGTTAACTTTCCCGCAATGCTCTATTCATATAACATGGCATACACTATAAAATCATTTATTATCCTTATTAATGCTAAATTCATTAAAAAAAAAATTATTTCATTAAAACATCATATATCGTGACATCTCTTTCCCAAAGAATTTATAGTTCATCTATTAATGACTGTAAATATACATCAATCATACCTATAGGACTACTAAAACCTGGTAAAATCAATATCAGGAGTTCTTGCCATGCACAAATAAAGCATTACCTACTGGTGGGCGAGCGGCNTGACAATGGACAACATCGACGGTGCGGGAAGGGCGGCGGTCAGTGATAGCAGGCGATGACAGGCTGCAAGAGGCGGCGGTGGCAATCGTCTGCTGACATGCTGCGAGCGAAGGAGCCTTGCTCAGGTAATGCTCTAAAAATATATATTTTAAAACAAAAAAAAAAAAAAAAAAAAAAANATATATATTTTAAAACAAAAAAAAAAAAAAAAAACAAAAGTTCTGTATTTTTTAAATTTTGAAAACAAGCATTACTTGTTTTAAAAACAAAATTTTAAAAAATAAATAAACAAACACAATTTTTTGGGTTTGTGTCCGTTTTTGTTTTTTTTTTTAAATAGAAAACAGAAAGTGATCTCAAACAGGATCAAAATGAATATATCCGTGATATGACTGGTGTAGCTCTAGTGGTGGACAAGGTTAGAGCCGTCTTAGATGATTGGTTCGGATTAAATGTAGACCAGACCATCTGATGGTCCAGTTAGGAGAACAAATATTTTAGATTCGACTTATCTTAAGAAAGGCAGAGGTACACCTAAAAAAATTCGGGCATATTATATAAAAAATAATTTTAATCTGTTATAATTAAATGAAAACATGACAAGAAGCAATGGAGAAAAATGATTAATGTAGCTGAACCCACTTAGTGGGATAAAAGTTCTTTTACTTATTGTTGTCTTAAATTTACATACATACCACTCACTTCCTATATATTTTCGTATATAAAACCTAAATTTTATTTTTTACACTTATACCACCATATATTTCATATAACATCAAAAATACTATCATTTTAATTTTTATGGAGCATTTACATACATAGCACACAATTCTTACATATGGAAACTGCATATAGGGCTGTAAACGAGCCGAGCTTGAGCGAGGTCAAGTCTTGGTTCGTGTTCGGCTCGTTCGAAATCGGCTCGTGAACAGTGTGTTCGTGTTTGGCTCGATTTAAATATTCGTGTTCGTGTTTGGCTTGAAATTGGCTCGTTAAACTAAAATTAAGAAAAATAGATGTAAAGTGTGTGATTCGAACCTGGATCAAATCTATACAAAAGAAAACACTAACCACATTGNAAAAATAATAGGAGAAATATTCTTTAATTTGACTAAGAGAAAACAAATTATAATTTTATCTGCCAAAAAGCCTTGCGTTCAGCCTTTAAACATTAAATTAGTTATTTTATAAAAATGACAAGTTGGACCTGATAAGTTTGCATTTTTCTATATATTAATAAATAAATAAATAAAAAAGCTCATATTGATCCCCGGTTCAGACCGAGTTCTCTGAACCAGTCCCTACGAAGTTGCAATGAACCGAGATGACCCACGTATTGCTGACGTGGTGTTTCTGTCATTTGAAGCACGTCGTCATGCAATTAAAGTAGCTGATTTTGTACAAGCCAGTTTTTTATTTTGAGCGTTAGTCATGCTTGCCTTATATTGATGTCACTTTCTTTTTTTAGTGGCACGTGGCTTGTTATTAGGGCTGTCAAAATGGCTCGTTGTTCGCGAACAGCTCTAGTTTGACTTATTGGCTAAGTTAACGAGTCAAAGACAAACAACACGAACGAATATTTGTTCGTTCGTGTTCGGCTCATTTTGGCTCTAAATACTACTAATCAATTATATATATATTTTTGATGAGTAGTATTTTTAAAAAAATTATTAACTACAAGGCTACACAGATTTATAATCAATTAAAACTATTAATGAAGAAAATAAAATAAAAGTTATTAAATTAGATTCAAATGATGTTTTAAATCTTGCCTCAATCCTTAACATCTCATGGCTACGTGATTAGGGTTGTCAAAATGACTCTTTGTTCGTGAACGGCTCGTTACGGCTCGCTAAACAAACGAGCCGAACACGAACACACTATCTGAGCTCGAAATATAAACGAGCTGAACTCGTGTTCGGCTCGTTTACACCCCTACTAGGCTCGCTCGTGTTCGGCTCGTTTACACCCCTACTTGTTATAGTCTTTAAAGGAAATAAATAAAAGAAGATAAATTTTTGGATACAAAATAAAATGGCCAACACTCCTTAAAATTTTCTTAAGATGTATGAATTAAGTAAAAAATGTTGAGGATTGAATCTATGGCCACAAAAATAAAAATAAATATATGAATGTGCTCTTCAACTTGAATTTTTCTTATATACATGTCACTCTTTACTTAATAAAGAATGATTCACACTGTGGCTAGAATAGTAGAGATTGCAAACCAATAGAAGTGCAAGAAAATAAATATTTCACTTGCCATTATAAAAATAGGCATGCCGACCCATGACTGAGTCAACCCGAGCGGGTGTGCTATGCTAGGCCATGTGTGAGACTTCTAAAATAAGACTAGTGGAGAGATCCATCGGAAAAAAATGAGCATTATAGTTCCCTTTTTGAATTTCACCTGTGTTGAGTAATATCATTAATAATAATTTAGATAAATAATCATAAACGTGTAAGCATGAGGTTAGACAAAAAATGCCACTCTCATGAATGGCTTTCTTCGTGGATGTCTCGAAAACACTCCCTCCTAGGGTTTATAAATAGAGCAGACGAGAGTCCCTAAACATTTACTGAAAAAGGATTCGGTTAGAAAGTTCTTGCTGAGTAAAGAAAGACCAATAAAAAAAGATAAAGTAATTAAAAGAATTTTTCACAACAAGAAAAGTAAGTTATTTTCGTCGATCTTAATGGGCAGGATATGGTACTTTTGTTCATTGATATTCAAACTAAATAGCTGTTGAATCCAAAATTATCCGGGAGACACGTCTGAGGAATGGAGCGTTGAGGGACGGGAGAGAGAGAAAGAAGAGAGTAATAGCATAGTAATGAACAGTAAATTTTCTTAACATTTACTCATTAAATTGGATCTCTTATTTATAGGAATGGTTCAAGGTACAATCACATGATGTACCCCTAAAGTACGTAAGTATGGCGGGAGTATTCTAGTATGTACATAAATATGGCCCGAGGGTCCATTTGTATGGTCGGGCGGCTATCAGGCTAGGGGCCATCAAGCCGGGCGACTACTTGCTGAGGATCCATATCAGTCGCTTTGTAATGAAAGGACCCATTTTACCTTCTTGGTATATCCAGGATGGAAGGTAACAAGCTCATCTAAATGGATTTGGTTCGATGGATTCTTCAGGGATGAACTACTCTTTATTCGTCTAAGGTGTCGTCTTCCCAACTTGTGTGGGTTGACCGGCTAAGCGTGTGGTTCTGGGTTGTTCTTAGTAGGCTCCGCGAGACCACATCACTTCTTCCGACCTCTGTGCGATGTTTTAACAATTTGTGCTAACATATTTCTGATGTACATATTAATGTTTCCAAGTTCTCTTGCTCCTTGACAATGACAAATATGATAAGGACAAGGAAATCTAGATTTTTCAAACAAATTTGTGGTATTCATGACTATTTAATGCACAATTATTAATTACTTCTTCATTTATATGCCAAAATATCATTATAAAAGTGATGTGGAACTTTTCTTTCAAGCATTCTTTTAGATTTATCTTCCGTCTCTTTAGTGGTGCTGAGTATGGATGGTGGAAAGTTTCCGCAACCTGTTGGCAAGGAGGCTCAAGCTTTAGTGTTCCAGATCATGAGAAGAGGATGAAGTTCAACTCTAAGATCAATGACCTGGAAAACGCGTTATGTTGAAGATGAGGGCCCCCAAACTTATGGTTGAGGTAGGATCCTCTAACTCAAATAACAATTACACCGTAGAAGGTTCTTTGATGGTTGAGGCTGGCTTCCTAGTGGAGAAGAAGCGTGCGATGGGAAGAAACCGTCCGGAGGACGGTCAGGTGGGCCAAAATGCTCCTCCTCTGATCTTTCCTGAGCTAAAGAAGAGAGCGCCAAGAACCTACTTTTGACCTCTTACCTCAAGAAGTATGGGCAGAGGATGAGCAGGGAGTTGTTGTCTATTTTTCAGTGGATAGTGCCTCTCAGCTTGTTTCTCGACCTCCGTCACCGGAAAATAAGATTGGAAGAGAAACATTCTCTTTTACCACTTTTAACTTGGACCAGATGATGGAACTGTTTTTTGGTAAGGGTACCAATACTCCACCTCCTATTAGATTGAGGGATCTTTTGCCACTAACTTAGCCTTATAACATATCTCAACTATATGAGATTATTCCTTCTTCACATAATCTCTTTCGCACCCAATGTTTTTTCTTACAAAAAGATTTCATCTTTTTATCCTTTGCCCCACTCCAAAAATCACCGTCTATTCTCTCCAATGTATCTATGTAGTGAAAAGGAATTTCAACATTCTTAATCGAAAGTATAGGTGTAATGTAATCCCTCAACTAATCTAATTTTGAGATATTTTGGCCATTTGTCTTGTTCTTATTAATAAATCAATGAGAAGGGACAGTATACTCAACTTTTTCCTTAACCTTCTCCAAAGCACCATTAATAGATACCTCTTGAGCTGCGATTAAATTAGGTATCTAAGTATGAGTGGATAAACTTTATGAAACAAATGGAGTTGAATCAAACTCTAACATCTATTGCATAGATGTGGTCCTAATAGAAGTATCCACATTCTTCGATTCTCGAGGCTTCAACTTACTTGCCTCGTCAAATGTAACATACCTACAAATGATAATCTTTTTCTTTATCTAATCATAAAGTTTAAAGCCCTTGATTACATGTTTGAAGTCAATGAAGATCACTTTCTTTGCTTATAGTTCTTGTTTATCATTTTGTACATGTTAGTAAGCTGGACAATCAAAAACTCTCATGTTATCATAATCTCTAGTAGGATGCCCCTACCACATCTCCTTTAGGGTATTCTTTCCAATAGATGTAAAAGGCAAACCGTTCATAAAGTGAAGAGTATAGTCTATGCTCATAGCCCAACAAACTTTATCCAACCCAACATTAGACAACAAACACTGAAATTTCTTTACCAAAGTTTGGTTCATCCTCTCTTTCACCCCATTTTGTTATAGTGCTCTTAAACAGTAGAATGATACTCTATACTAACTCTCTAACACTCTTGCAATAATGCATCTGATATGTTATTTGCACCCATTATCTAATCTGATAAACCATATATTTTTACTAGCCCAAGTATTAATCCACTTTTTCCATGTCATAAAAATATCTAGCACCTCACCCTTGTGATTCATGATATACACTCAAATATATCTGAAGTAATCATTGATAAAAGAGACAAAGTGTCTTTTCTTGTTGAATGATGTTATCTTTGTTAGGCCCAAAAAATATACATAAACATACTCTAAAGTACCCTTTATAATGTGGATGACAGTATTAAAAGATATGTGTGCTTTCTTGTTAGAAATACAATGTTTACATAAATTAAGCTTGCAAGTGCTCACTTATTTTATCAATCATTGCTTCACCAATGTTTGAAGTGAAGTCTCTATAGCATGATTTAGCCATATATTTCACAACGTAGTGACATTAGAAGAATAATTATGAATGTTAACAGTTCAGTCATTATACTCCCTACACCAATAGTACGATAATCTTAATCATTTACCATAGTCACTGCACCGTCATAAAGCTTCTTGTATGTACAAAACCACTCTCTGTGAGGAAAATGTGATATGCAACACCCATGTTCAGAATCCAACACTAATCATTTGTACACAAACTATAAGAAACTGCTGATAATGATACATCTAAATCCACATCATTGCACCTCTCTTAATAAGATTAGTATGCACCTTAGAGAAAACTCTCTTTCATTTCTCTTTGAACTTCAGACAATTTTTTCTGATGATTATTCTCTAAACAGAAAACATACTATTTTTTTTGCCAATAATGCGCCCATGAGACTTTTCTCACTCTTGAGAAGTATTACCATTATCACCATAATTTACCCAATTCTTCTTATTCTCAGCCCTGTCATGTCGAAGTGTGAGTGCCTCAACTGACTCCATCATTGCTTATTGCTTGCCTCTTCAACAAAACTCATGGTTCAACAACGATGCAGGCACCTCACCATAATTTAAGACCTCCTTCCCATAGCTGAATGTCATCGTGAAGTTTTTTACCTCATCTGGGAGTGAATTCAATATAAAAAGCCTTATCATCATCTTCAAACTCCTCATCCAATTTAACAAATCTACCAAAAACTTTGTTAAATCATTCAAGTGCCTATCAATTTTTGCCCCATGTCTTATCTAAAACATGTAGAGTTGATGCTTCATATGGAGATAATTCTCCAAGCTTTTTGGGAGATATTTATGCTCTAGTGTTCTTCATAATTTTCATGTAGAAGTCTCTATCATCAACCTAAATTTATTTTCCAGAGAAAAGCAATTTCAAATCAATCTACAAACACTTAATTTCATCTTCAACTAATCTCTTCAGTATTTTCATCAGTATTAAGAGCTTCCTCCAAACTTAAAGAATACAACAAATCTATCACCTTGCATCTACACATGCCAAAGTTCTCTTTGTTGTCAAATCTTGTCACCTCAATCTTGATAGGATGGATAACCCCCTGTTGAGATATTTATTCCCGAACATTCTCTATAATTTTCATGTGGATGAACTTCCTCCAAATTTAAAAAACACAACACATCTATCAACTCATGTCACCACATGTCAAAGTTCACTTTCTCATAAAATCTCGTCACATCGATCTTGATGTGATGCATAACTACCTGATGAGTGTTCATGACAACATACTATTCTCCATGGCTCCACCATATCTCATATCCTAACTTGCTCTGATCTCTTCTCCTTGTGTTAGCGACTTCGCTAGATCTGCAATCGTTCTTTTGTTGGAATCGCACCAACATGAATATGATACCAAATTTTTGTGCAAAATATTACAAAAAATAAAACAACACAATTAACAAATAATCAAATATAGTGCAATTTGTATAGTCCGATACAAATTTGCCAACATCCATCAGACGAGATTATTTTACTATCAAAAGATGGGGACAGAAAGGAAAAGATGGTTGAAATAGATTTACAACTCCACTCACAAAACTCAGCTTTAATACATTCCACAAATAAGAGAGAAATATAACATACAAAATTGGAATATTTCTATATAGAAATGATCCTAAAAATAGATCTCCTCTAATTTTGTTACCTTATATCAATCTTTCTAATATAAAAAAGATCATGTAATTAGATATCCTCTAATTAGATTACTTATTATCAAACTTCATAATATACAACTATTAGATTTCAAACTTTTCATAATAGACAGCAGACACTTTTAGAAGGAAATGGGTTAGCCATGCTCAAGAAGGCACATTAATATTGGTAATGGCCCGTTGAGGCTCTTTATGGGGGTATGCTATGCATATAAAGATTTATTTCATTTTCTTAAAGTGAAAACGGTGGTATTTTTCATGTGTTATGAATGATTTGGGTGGTGTAAATGTAAGAAGTAAATTTTATGTGTTAGATATGTAAATACGTTTGAATTGGGTGGTATGTATGTAAATGCCCCAATTTTAAAAGATTTTGTATGGTATGTAAGTGATTCGCCATCAATAAATATTCAACATCCGAATCTTGAGGCATGACACATATCTTGAGATAATCTTTTTAGAGAAAAATGGTTATAATTTCAGAAGGCACAAGCCTCAAAAGGCACCTAGATTCTTTTTCATATAAAATGCACATGCTAACTTTGATTGCAGATTTTTACATAATTGATAAGCCACGGAACCTTAGAAGGCGTAAGCCTTAGAAGATGGCAGCATCAACAATACCCCAGAAGTCAGACATCGACAATCTAGAAGATGGGTAACAACAGCCCAGAAGTGAGGCAAAAGAAAACTTAGAAGCGAGGTCTGAATTTTTATTGCATCACGCAAGTTAATGACTTAAAGAAAAATATAATTGTTACTTTGTACAAATGTCACATCAGGTGATTGAAAGACTACAAAGGTCAACGCACACTATACAAAAACAACAAGTCAGTACATCTTCAAATGGTGTTGGCATCGCCTCCTCAAACTCTGGTACTTCCACCGATTTATAGGTGACGACCTCCTTCTAAAATCACATCAGCGAAGCAAGAAAAAAGATTTTACTTCACCTGCTGGGCAGGGACGTGAACATCTTTTTTCATCTCAACAGCGTGGAAGGAAATATCGGAGGCCCTACTTGGTGGGGTCGGGGATAATTTTCAAGATGTTATTCTCCTATTTCTCCACTAGAGAAGACTGCAAAAGAAAATCTTTGAGGCCTTACACAGGGTTGGGGATAAAATTTGGGGTGGTTTTCTCTTGCCTCTCCATGAAAGAAGACCGCGAAAAAAAATCCCAGAGGTCCTGCTATGTAGGGTCAGGGATAACTCTTGGGATAACATTCTCCTACTTTTTCATGACAAAAAGCCATAAAAGAAAATCTCGGATGTCCGGCAAGAATAAATTTCGAAACAGTCTTCTCTTGCTTCTCCTAGAAAAAAGATCCTGAAAGAATATCCTAAAAGAAGATCCTGGATGACTTGTTAAGAAGGATCAGGGATAACTTTCAAGAAGACATTCTTCTTTTGAGAAATCCCAGATTACCTACTTGACAGGGATGTGAACTCCACCTCCATCTTCATCTCTATTGCCTATTTATAAGCTCAAAAATCTCTCATATTAATGACCAAAGTAACTAAAATAATAATAATAATAATAATAATAATAATAATAATAATAATAATAATAATAATAACTGAAATTTACATTAATTCTTTTGTTTTTCGCCTTTCGGCTTCCACCTCATGGCCTTCCGTTTTACTCTATTCTATTAAAAAAAATGGGAGAAGAAGAGAAAAGGATTTAACCACGAAAGAAAAAAAAAAACATTTCCATGTATGAGCTACACTTACATTCATTAAAGCATTAAATATAACATTATATATATAAACAAAAAAGTAAATTTTTTTCAAATCATAAATCACATTAAATGACATATTTAAAATTAATAATATTTTCCTGCATAAACTAATTAATAAAATTTTTATTAGTTAAATGTTTATTGAAAAAGGGAGCAATTTAATGAAAAATTATTCCATATGGACACCGTATGCAGAAATGCGTACGGTGTCCGATCTCCACCGTTCATCACAACAAAGATGTTTGATGGTGATGAACGATGGAAATCAGACACTGCATACGGTGTTCGTATGGAATAATTTTTTCAATTAAATACAAGCACATCACAAATTTGAGCGCTTGTGTAATATAATATGCCTATGATAAATACATATAGATACCCAAATAATTATATGAATAATATATTAATGAAAGTAAAGCGCTCTTGACTTTAACATTTTTGGACAATGAAATTGTTCTCGCATACACAATAAAAAATTTTCCAACATCCATTACAATCTTGAGGCATGACACAGATCTCGAGAAAATCTTTTGGCAAAAAAATTTTCAAACTTTTGCTAAGAGGCATCCAAAGCTCTAATTTCAGCAAACTTTAGTCAAACTGACTCGCTTGACGAGGTAGACCCAAAGTTACTAAAATCAATCCAATACGAGTCAAATCAAGCTCATATTAAGTCATTAAATCACTTTTAAAAGCTTTTCTTGCATATTTGGAAGATTAAAAAGATGTTGACTCTGGTGGGATCAAAGTCGATTTGAGCGCCTCGACAAGAAGAATCCAACGAGCCTAAAATCGCTTAATTCTGACATCGTTAATGCCCTTAAATATTCATCAAATGTTGTCTGATCGGGAGAACCCTTTCAGACCGTTTGATCAGAGTGATTCATATTCCTTCATTAATTGCAACTAAGATTCTACAAATAGAGTCTCACCCACTCATGAGAAGAAAAAAAAAAGCTTGAAGCCTGGAGAAGGAGTTAAAGTCCAGCGCCACTTCGCCGCCGATCGTCAGAGTTTAATCCGACCACCAATTGTTGAACACCACCGACCATCACTCATCGGCCGTCGCCGATCAACATCACCACCGCTCATTTCTTACAACAAGTTCATCAATACATCGATTTTATATCTCTGTAGATTGTGTAACTCTTTCTCGTCTATGAGATAAGAGACTGTAATTGTAATCTCTAGTTTATCATGATTATCTTCAGCTGAGCCAGACCTATTGTTAGTTTTCTTTTATTTAAGTATATGATGAATTCTAGTGCAACTCTAAGTTGATAATTCATTACTCTACCGCACCGCAAATTTTCTAAAATACAACGGTGAGCCTAAAACTTTTTGTTTCAATCGAATTTGATTGCAAGTATGCCTGGTAAATCATATAAAATCTCTTTTAAATCGTCAAGTCAACTAAACCCATCCTTACAAAGCAAATTCATCAACAATAATCAACTCTTCTTAAACTCATAATACATGCGGCAATATGAACTACTTTTTTTTTGGGGTTAGTGAGCTTAAGTACAAACATATTGGTTCAGGAGGAATAGCAAACTGTTACATTATAAAGAAACTCTTATTTTCGGTTGTGGACTTCAGACTTTTTATCTTTTAATAAGCCAAAAATGAAATTCGTGCAAGACCTTCTCCATTGCCATATTACATTAGGTGATATGAGCGTAATTTTTCTTATAAAGAATGAGTCGGTGCTGAATATAAAAATGTCTGAAGAATACAATAAAAAATGGAGAAATTGATTAAAAGAGAAAAGAGATAGAGGAAAATAGAGCAATAGTAGACAAATAAAAGGTATTCTTATTCATAATATGAACCACTATTTATAGACCTAGGTCTCAAAATTACAAAAGTACGTAGTAGCCCCATAATTATAAGCTTTTATGCGTGGGTAGATTTTTTAGTAATTACAAAATTATTGACATATAATTAAGGGTGTAAACGAACCGAACACGAACGAACAGAGCTTGTGTTCGTGTTTGGTTCGTTTGAAATTTAGTTTGTTTGAAATAAGCTCGTGTTTGAAATTGTTCGTGAAATCACTGTTCGTGTTCGTTTCTTAACGAACGAGCCGAACACGAGTAGAACATG
>JXCR01148287.1:301427-318889 GCA_002079205.1 Phalaenopsis hybrid cultivar
AAAATTTAATTGTTTGAATATCATAAATTTTTTATATATAATTATTTTAAATTATTTCATATTTCGAACAATAACGATTCGAACACGAACGAACGCATCACTGTTCGTGTTTGATTCATTTAACTAACCGAACGAAAAAAATTTGTTCATGTTCATCTCGTCTACTTATCGAACAAATCGAACACAAACTCATTGACGAACCGAACACGAACTGTTCGCGAACAACGAGCTTTTTTGACAGCCCTACATATAATAAAGTCGGGGGTTGTTTCGTTCGAAGAGGGATGTCGATCGTCTGACAATCTTTAATTCAGTCTAAATGTAGGCATAAAGGGTGCTCCTCATCGGCTTGAAGGCTGATTATCACCTCTGTGGGATTTCTTCTTGGCAACTTCTGTCAATCATTTGAGAGAATTATTTTCGTCGCTGCTACTCAATTGGAAACGATCATCAAAAATTACGCTCGATCGTCTTCATTCTTTTTGTGAGCCGCTCATCTACTTTAAAAATCATGCAGACACATTTCTGTGTAAATATAGGATTAATAATATTAGTTGTCAAGTGTTAAAAAGGCTTTGCCGCTTTGAAGTTGCCGCTTAGGCTTAGCTCATGCTTATGCAAACGATTGTCATTAATGACGTGCACATAAGGGTTGCGTATGGGACGGCAGATACATCCATGAAGTCCACGTATTTTCCTAAAAAACAATTTTCATAAAAATGGACTCTTTAATAAAAAAACGGTTGTTTGACTTCAAATTTTAAGATCACAAATCGATATTTTATTTAACAATCTTGCTTTATTGTTAATTATATCCCCTTATTACGGAAAATTTACATAATTAGTAGCACACAATTCTTATGTATTTACATCTCCCACATCTAAACTTTCATATTTACATAAATAACATTTTGATGTTTTAAGCTTACATGAAAATGTGTATAGGTGTATTTTACTTTTTTAAGAGTTGTAATAGCATTAATTTTTATACGATATTAAAGGTTTGAGTATTATATGTGTAAATATAAAAGTTTAGGTGTGAGATAAATATATAAAAATTGTGTGTTTGTGTGAGATGTATGCAAATGAGTTTTTATATGATAAACATATAAACATAGTTTGGGATTACTCTATTTAGTAAATATCTCGAACTCCTGGAACCACGGATCCCAAATTGCCACCAGGATCTCCTTCCAGAACAAGTACGGAGAGTCATACTTGCTTTCAATGATATCTTGAATGGCGTGAATCACCTAAGTTTTCTATTGAATTAAATGATTTAAAACATCAATGTCAATAACTAAAAAAAAACTTGTGTGTTACCCACAGGCTCGATGCGGTAGATGCTACTGGTTGACTCCATTTCAATAGAAGCAGCCTAGGCCTCCATTGAACTTAATACCGCTACAGTCACAGCAGGTGATGATGCTGGTGTGGTAGTGGTGGGTGTAGGGGTGGGGTAGATGTGGGCTTACAAAGCGAGTGGCCGATGTCCGCGGCAGTAATGTTGCTCATACAGTCTTGCCTGAGGACCTTCTTCAAGAGATATTGTTATGTGCCACCTCCCTCACTGCCCGAACGAGAAAAGAGACCATCTATGCCTCTAGTTGATATTTGCAATAAGGAAAAGAAATTCAATTTATTGGTGCATATAATAAATACGACACTGTAAATTAAAGCCGTTACAGTAAGCAACAAATAGAAAACACAATAGAACACAGTAAACAGAAAACATAGCAATGCACAGTAATAGATAGATGAAACTGTAACAGTAAACTAGTAAATTGAAAGCACAAATGCACTTAGTAAACTGAAAAACAAAATTGTCAAATGAAAGCTACAAGCTAGTGAAAATGAAAACGAAACAATAAGTAACTAAATAATCATAGGAGAAACTGTAAAGTACAATCCACAAACTAAGGTGACTGAAGTTTATAATATTTAAAGTAACTTGCACGTCTTACTCTGCCTCATCTGATGAGAGACAACTAGAGGATGTAGTTAAAATTTCTTCGCTCAAAGCTTCTTCAGGTTTATACTCATCACCGAGAGTACTTTCTTTGAGTTTGCCACTAACATTTTCTAAATTTAGCTGTCATGAATAGAATTGAGTGTAAAACATAAATTTGTCATTTCAATTTCTTGATGAGCGGATTCATTAGTATTTTAAATATCAATAGTGGTTATAGCTTTACTCGATATGAAAACTGTCTTGTCAATTTTATCTCTTGCTCTAAGGAGATATTGAAAATAATAAACCTGATTGCTAGAATGAAAGGATCAAATTTAGCATACATTTTGTTCACTTTTACTTCTACAATATCCCTTGTTCCTTGATTAGGAACAAGATCAAACCAATCAAAGCTGAACATGAATACGCTTCCTCCAATGGAGCTAGGATAAGATAGTTCAACAACTTTTTCGAGAATATCATAGTAATATATTTTGTAGTCCAATTTATTATTATTTTTAACATAAATGCTAAAATTATAAGTTTATTTTTCCTTCTTACCAAATTCTAGTTTGAAACTTGCAACCATTCTCATTGTAAAGTTGCCAAATTTTCATGATTCACATGAATCCCTAACCACGATCTATCGAGCCCTGATCCGTTACTCTATTTTTCCAATAATGAATCTATTAATTCATAAGAAATCACGTGTCAATAAAAAATATATAAAAATACACTTGTGAGATGAGTAAAAAATTTGTTAAATTCTAACTTACATTCATTGTAAATCACTAGAGAAAATTATTCTCTTTCTCCATGCTTGTGATATCATCTTCAATTAAATTTAACAAAACTACGAATAAACTATTCACACATTGAAAATTTCATGAATTAGCTCATCATAATATTCCACCCGAAAGGGTGAACAATTATAATAGAAAATGTCTTACTGATTAAATGATTGAACTTCGTCATAATTGAGAAGAACATAATGGGTCACTGCTCGATATTGTCACTGAGATAACGTGACGTGCACCACCTCCACGATGCTTCACTTAATTACTGAAAAATAGAAAGCATCGAGTGAGCACCACACCCACTAACTCTTTCGGGGAATTTTCTTGCCTAAAACAGTAGGAGAAGAAAGTCTTTGTTTTTTGCAGTAAATATGTTTCACATATTGATCATTTGAGTTACATCTTATTCTTCATAGTTCTCTTTAGTTTATTAAAATATCTTTAAGAAAAATATTATTTAACACAATTTAACAATATTCTTTATGAATGAGTGATTAATTGCCTAGTGCATGAGTTATTACTGCTTAAAAGAATACATCTAGTGGTATTGTATTGGACCTTCAATTACTACCTCGTTTAGTAAATACCGACGAATGCTCCATAGAGTAAAAAAAAAAAAACTAAGAGAAAATATTCTCTCAAGCTTTCAAAGTATCACATGAATGTTTGTCTCTAAGTTACATGTCATCAAATTTTAAACAAGCTGCACATAGCTCCCTGAAGACCGCACTGATATCAATGAATGGATTAAAAGCTTGGCTCGACAAGCAGTTTCATGCAGTTGACATCAATTTTTGCAATAGAATATGATAGTCGTGACTTTTCATTCAAAATATCTTTCATGCCCCTCACATCAACAAATTGACTCAAATTCGAAGCATATCTGCTCGGAAATTTTAGTGATTGGAGCCACACACAAATTGATCACTTTTGAGCCAAAATAAGGGCATAGTTTGTTTTGGGCTTCATAAGCTTTCCAGGACCAGTTTCTTGAATCATTAATTCCAATCTTTTGCATATCTCCCTCAAATCAAGTCTGTTATTCACGTTATTCTAATTTTTTCTCTTAGCATCCATCAGAGTATTGAATATATCATTAAGGAAAATTTTCTCAATGCGCATGACATCTAAATTTTGTCTGGTCATGTTAATCTTCTACTGAGTCCGATCCCAAAAAGTTGATAGCTTTTTCAATTGTAGTAACAACAAACTCTAATAGATGGTGTAAAGAAAACTAGAGGAAAATAGTAATTTTTGGAATGTTACTAACAATATGGAAGGTGACACCGATTTCTCAATTTTGTTTCTTTTGAATGTATTTTTGTTTGGCCTAAAGGGATGTTCACCATTTAAAAACATATAGTAACAGTCAAACCATAAAATCTTTGTCTTGTTGAAGCGTAAATGACTTAGCTAAATTCTTGCAATGTAGACAAGTTAACTTTCCCGCAATGCTCCATCCAGATAACATGTCATACACTGTAAAATCATTTATTGTCCTTATTAATGCTACATTCATTAAAAAAAATTATTTCATTAAAACATCTTATGTTGTGACATCTCTTTCCCAAAGAATTTATAGTTCATCTATTAACGACTGTAAATATACATCAATCATACCTATAGGACTACTAGAACCTGGTAAAATCAATATCAGGAAGACTACTAGAACCTGGTAAAATCAATATCAGGAAGAAGAGTGTTCTTGCCATGCACAAATAAAGCATTACCTACTGGTGGGCGGGCGGTGGACACCGACGATAGGCGGGCGGTGGACACCGACGATAGGCGGTGGCAATTGACAATTGAAAACATCGACGGTGCAGGAAGGGCATCGATCAGTGATAACAGACGACGACGAGCTGCAAGAGGTGGCGGTGGCAGCCGGCGGCTGATGTGCTGCGAGCGAAGGAGTCTTGCTCAGGTAATGCTCTGAAAAATATATTTTTAAAACAAAAAAAAACACAAGTTCTGTATTTTTTATATTTTGAAAACAAGCATTATGTGATTTAAAAACAAAATTTAAAAAAATAAATAAACAAACACAATTTTTTTGGGTTTGTGTTCATTTTTTGTTTTTTTTAAAATAGAAAACATGAAGTGATCTCAAAGAGGATCGAAATGAATATATCAGTGATAGGACTGGTGTAGCTCCAGTGGTGGACAAGGTTAGTGTCGTCTTAGATGATTGGCTTAGATTAAATGTCGACCAGACCATCTGATGGTCCGGTTAGGAGAATAGATATTTTAGATTCGACTTATGTTAAGAAAGGCAGAGGTACACCTAAAAAAATTCAGGCATATCATATAAAAAACAATTTTAATCTGTTATAATTAAATGAAAATATGATAAGAAGCAATGGAGAAAAATGACTAATGTAGCTGAACCCACTTAGTGGGATAAAAGCTGATTCTTGTTCTTTTACTTATTGTTGTTCTTAAATTTACATACATACCACTCAGTTCCTATATATTTTCATATATAAAATCTAAATTTTATTTTTTACACTTATATCACCATATAGTTCATATAACATCAAAAATACTATCATTTTAATTTTTATGGAGCATTTACATACATAACACACAATTCTTACATATTGAAACTGCATATATGGCTGTAAACGAGCCGAGCTTGAGCGAGCTCAGGCTTGGCTCGTGTTCGGNCATCTCTAACCTTCTTTTTTTTCTCTCTCTAGAATCATTCATTCGTGTGGGCTGGATCATGGTAATGGGCGGCATGAGGCCGCGCTTCTTCTCTATAAAAGCCCCTCTCCTCTGCCCTAAAACACCAAATAATAAAAAAAGCATCTTTCTCTTGTCTTCCCCTTTCCTCGTCACAGCATTCTTCTGCTCTCCTCCCTTCATCTTCCCCAAAGCGAGACCTTTTCTTTCAGAACAGAGCAACAGCTTCACCACCATCATGTCGAGAGCTTCAGCCGATCGAATCGCTGAGAATTACGAAACTCCAGAGCTTCAAAAACCGAGGCATGTGGTGAAAAAGGTATTGGCTAAGCAACAGCAGGAAGGCGATGGCGCCAAAGTTCGACGAAGCATTGGAAGGTGTTTCTCCTGTTTTTATTCTCTGTGCTGTTACTTTCCAAGAGTTTTTATTAATTGAATTTTCTCTATTTTTTTTGTTTCGCAGGCCAGAGTTGAGAAATTTTGATCCTTTTCTTCTCCTGGATGAGTTCTCGGGTACANGATAGTTATCTCTGATACAAAATAGTTGTCGCCTATCACATTGTCGTGCTATTCAACTTGACTGTCACCGCTACTTACCACCATGATAACAATCAAATGTTGTCATCGCCTATAAACCACAAGCACCATGCGAACAAGATTATTTTACTACATTCTAAACACAAATAGATACTTCTAAATGTATCCTATAACTAACAAAATCAATTTAAAGTATTTTAAATGAAATGAAATTATTTGATGTTATTATTAGAATGCATTGAAATTTCAAATATTCAGGATCAAATTGCCTTATCTTTTAATTTAAGCCATTCAAAATCTTGTAATAACTTTTTTATAAATAAAAATTGCTCAAAGTACGTGGCTAAAAATTAATTTTTGGATATAAAAGTTTTTTTCTTAAATCAATAGGACTTAGGGTCCATTTGGGGCAGCTTATTTGGTGCGGTGGCTTTTGAAAACGCACATGATCTATTTGGGTAAACTGCGTTTTGGCAGCTTATTCGTTTTCAAACTCTGAAAACAGCGTTCTCATACCGCACTTATATAGGTCCGGTGGGAACTTTCTAACAGCAGTCTGACTTTTTTTAAAAAATTAAAATTTATAATAGTTATCGCACATAAGTTATCAGTAGATTATTTAATAAGCTTCAGCTGCCTGAAGAAACCCTTAGGCTATTTTCCCTATTTAAGGTTTATTTTTAATTTCTTTAGAGGTGCTTATTACATCCTTTGAAGTAGAAGGCGCGCCCACCTCATTGTGACATCAGAATGACATCATCACTTTTAGTCCTAGAGANTAACACGAGCTGTTCGCGAACAACGAGCCGTTTTGACAGCCCTAGTCCCTCGGTTAACATACAACAACCGACGTCTTCCGATTCCTAACAACATTGAACCGTTAATTTATGAGGCAGCATGAACAGATTAAATTAACCGTCAGTGGACTCTCATAGCCCGTCGGAAACATCTTTAATGAGAAACCTATGGTTTATTTAGCTGGAAAACCGTCAAAAATAACTTAAAATCTTTAGCGTCCCTAAGCCGTGGAAAAAATGTTCAAATTTTCCGACAAGCATAAACTGTCGGTTTTCCCACCGATTTTAATGTGTATTTCCTATAGTGAGAACAATCACCCCTGTTAAAGTTAGAACAAAAACATAACACCAATATTTATAGCCCTATAAATACTGAAGATGATTTCATGAATAAGACACGATATGTTATTGTTCATTACTGTTTACGAATCGACAAATCAGAATTTAACGAGTGCGATTCACTGACAAATTTGGATTTAACATATATTAATCTTTTAAAAGAATAAAAAAATATATATAATAAGCATAACTTTTCAAATCTTCTAAATTTTTTCCACAACGAATTTTACAAATAATTACAACCATTTCAAAATCCTCTCAATTTTTATTTTGATTGAACTTACATCGACTGGTCTTCGAAGTTGGGCTCAAAATTTTCAAACTTATAAGCACTGATGGTCCAACTCTCAATCAAATTGCGCTTCAGAGTTTTTCTTCTTAATAGTCTAACATGTGCCACCTTGCTACAAATTCAACTGAATATGAGTTGATATAACTAATCTCTTGGCGTGTAATTACCCTAATCTCATAATTTCTAATCCCTTCCTTTTACTAGAAACAAAATTCAAAAGCCCATTACTTGTTGTACTTCGTCTTTTGCATAAATAGCTCATATTCTATCTTATTAAAAAAAACCTCTTACTTAATTGATTCATTTTCTAAAAAAGCCAATCATGAAATGATTCTTTATTTGATCGTATTTGGTTCATTATTGACTATTTATATACACATGATAAGTAGATTAGCAGGAACTCTTTAATTATTTTTTTTTTATTTTTCTTTGTTCAAAAATGACTTATTTGACTCATATTGGGTTCAATTAACCGGAGCTAAAATGAACACATTATTCATGAATAATTTTGAATATGAGCACACCAAATTTCAATTGAGCCGAACATTAATAAATTACCAACTTGCCAAAATTCAATTCATAGCATTCCCAACTCTAATAGCTATTATTATATATTTGTTTTAAGAAATTTTTATTGATTTATTATGTATGTTATTCTTAAAAGACACTTACGACTCTAAGGATAGTTATCTCTGATAAAAAATAGTTGTCGCCTATCACATTGTCTCGACTATTCAACTTCTGTGTCACCGTTATTTACCACCATGATAACAATCAAATATTGTCATCGCCTATCAACTACAAGCACCATGCGAACAAGCTTATTTTACTACATTCTAAACACAAATAGATACTTTTAAATTTATCCTATAACTAACAAAATCAATTTAAAGTATTTTAAATGAAATGAAATTATTTGATATTATTATTAGAATGCATTGAAATTTCAAATATTCGCGGTCAAATTGCCTTATCTTCTAATTTAAGTCATTTAAAATCTTGTAATAACTTTTTTTATAAATAACAATTGCTCAAAGTATGTGGCTAAAATTTAATTTTTGGATATAAAAGTTTTTTTCTTAAATCAGTAGGACTTAGAGTCCTTTTGGGACAACTTATTTGGTGTGGTGGCTTTTGAAAACACATCTGGTCTGCTTGGGTGCTTGGGTAAACCACGTTTTGACAGCTTATGCGTTTTCAAAACGCCGAAAATAACGTTTTCATACCGCACACATCTAGGTCCGGTGGAAACTTTTTGACAGCAGTTTGACTTTTCCAAGAAAATAATTTTTTTTATTAGTCATCGCACCTAGCTTATCAACAAATTATTCAATAAACTGCAGCTGTCCCAAAGAAACTCTTAAGCTATTTCCCTATTTAAGGTTTATTTTTAATTTCTTTAGAGGTGCTTATTATATACTTTGAAGGCGCGCCCACCTCATTGTGACATCAGAATGACATCCTCACTTTTAGTCCTAGAGAGAGAGAGAAAGAGAGAGACAGACCGCGCTTTCAACTCTTTTCTTACCAAATAAACTTTTATTTTACATTTTTGTTCTCTTGTATTCCTCCTCCACCTGCCAACTCGGTTTCAATAAATTCCAAAAAGAAAAAATCTTTGCATCAATTGAAGAAGAGGAACAAGAACAAGAAACTCACACTCTATCTCTATCTCTAACCTCCTTTTTTTTCTCTCTCTAGAATCATTCATTCGTGTGGGTTGGATCATGGTAATGGGCGGCATGAGGCCGCGCNTATCTCTAACCTTCTTTTTTTTCTCTCTCTAGAATCATTCATTCGTGTGGGTTGGATCATGGTAATGGGCGGCATGAGGCCGCGCTTCTTCTCTATAAAAGCCCCTCTCCTCTTCCCTAAAACACCAAATAATAAAAAAAGCATCTTTCTCTTGTCTTCCCCTTTCCTCATCACAGCATTCTTCTGCTCTCCTCCCTTCATCTTCCCCAAAGCGAGACCTTTTATTTCAGAAAAGAGCAACAGCTTCACCACCATCATGTCGAGAGCTTCAGCCGATCGAATCGCTGAGAATTACGAAACTCCAGAGCTTCAAAAACCGAGGCATGTGGTGAAAAAGGTATTGGCCAAGCAACAGCAGGAAGGCGATGGCGCCAAAGTTCGACGAAGCATTGGAAGGTGTTGCTCCTGTTTTCATTCTCTGTGCTGTTACTTTCCAAGAGTTTTTATTAATTGAATCTTCTCTGTTTTTTTGTTTCGCAGGCCAGAGTTGAGAAATTTTGATCCTTTTCTTCTCCTGGATGAGTTCTCGGGTACATTTTTGTTTTCCTGGTCTGTTTTCTCTGTTTTTAGAAATTGGTAACTGAATGATTTGGCAAACTTGCAGTTTCTCGCCCTGCTGGATTTCCAGATCACCCTCACAGAGGTCAGGAATGCATACAAAAACGAATCTTTAATTCATTATTTTAAAAGTTCTGTTTCACTAAATAGAATCTATCTTTTCTGTTCTTAATCTTCTTCCTCAAGGTTTCGAGACTGTAACATACATGCTTGAGGTACGTACATTAATTTCGCTAAGTAATCAATCAAATTTCTTAAAAAAAAAAAAGCTAATGTTTTGTTCCTCTATTAAATCTCAGGGAGCCTTCACCCACCAAGACTTTTCAGGCCACAAAGGAACCATCAGTGCCGGCGATCTCCAGGTCAGTCTTTCACTTCTTCCTCTTCCGNCAAAAAAAGAAGCTAATGTTTTGTTCCTCTATTAAATATCAGGGAGCCTTCACCCACCAAGACTTTTCAGGCCACAAAGGAACCATCAGTACCGGCGATCTCCAGGTCAGTCTTTCACTTCTTCCTCTTCCGTTTCTCTACAAAACAAAGGAAAAAAAGGAGCAATTTTTTCATCAAAAAATCAAATTACATAAAACTCCTGACCCAAACTTTCTTTCACCAGTGGATGACCGCCGGCAGGGGAATAGTCCACTCAGAAATGCCCGCCGGCGATGGAGTTCAGAAAGGCCTCCAGCTTTGGATCAACCTCTCCTCCAAAGACAAAATGTATTCTTCTCAATCCTTAACCAAGTTGCAGTTCGATTCATTTTATCTGTAGATAACAATCTAATCTCGAAGGCAATGTTGCTCGTTTATTAATATTATCTATCAATTACATTTCACTTGTTCAATCTTATTTTATTCAAACAATATAATTTTATTTACAAAAAATTAACATTGACTATAACTATTATTTTTTTAGATTTATTATTTGAAAAGTTCTAACAGCCTAAATTCTACTTTTCAAACATCAATTGTATCGATCAAATACTTCAATCCTTGTATTATCAAGGAAGAAAATTTAAGCAAAATAAGAACTTTAATATTATTTAGGAACATATACATCCATATATTTCAATTCTTATGTATTTACATATCTTACACAAACTTAAATTTTTACAAATATTCCGCCATAACAATGCATGAAAATATAAATTCGGACCAGGAGTAAACAGCCTAAACATGAAGCTTCCTCCAATCTGTACAGGGTGGAACCAAACTACCAAGAGCTGCAAAGCAAAGACATAACAAGAGTGAACAAGAATGGCGTCGACGTGCGCATCATAGCAGGGGAGGCCTTCGGCGTCAGCTCTCCAATATACACGAGAACTCCAACAATGTACCTGGACTTCACCATGAAGCCCGGCGCCGAGCTCCGGCAACTCATTCCACTTGAATGGAACGCCTTCGTATACATCATCGACGGGGATGGAGTGTTCGGCGACGAGGAAACCGCACCTGTTTCGAGCCACCATGTTCTCATTCTCGACAACGGCGATGGCCTCTGCGTCTGGAACAAGTCAGGGAGGCCGTTGCGCTTTGTGCTCGTCGGCGGGCAGCCGCTCAATGAGCCGGTGGTGCAGTACGGGCCGTTTGTTATGAATTCGCAGAAGGAGATACAGCAGACTTTTGAAGATTATAGGCTCGGGAAGAATGGATTTGAAAACGCCAAGTTTTGGACTTCGAGCTCTCAGAGTTTTTGAGGTCCCGCAATATCATGTCTGTTACTCGGATTGCATTATTTTTTCGATCAATAAGGTGTAGATTATATTCATGCAGTTTGAAGCTCTGGAGGTCATACAATACTATTCAATTCGGATGAGTTGAATCCAATTGATGGTGCCACGATTGGATGTAATTTGATCGTTTGAATTGAATTGAATTGTGTGACTGACAGCTCAAGTGCAGTTCCTTCATAAATTTAGCAGATGCAACACCGTCGTAGGTGGGATTTGAACTTTTAAATTTCTGTTTTTCTATCTTCGTAAGCAATTTGAATACCATTGGTTTTTGACATTTATTGTGTTTCATTATTGTCATTTTTTATATTATTATTATTATTATTATTTTATTTTTTTTTTATTTTTATTATTATTGCTGTTGTTGTTGTAATCAATTTAAATACCAATGATTGTGGATGAGAAATGAACTGTAGTCAGGTGATGGAGGACGAGTGATTGTAGATGGGCAATGATATTTGCACGATCGTAGTGAAGCGATGATTGTTGGGTACAATAAGTGGGAGATTAAAAGGAGGTAATTGTTGGTGGGGGCCATAGCCAATCAATAATGGTCGAACAACGATAAATATAAGATGGTGATTGAGTGGCGATGCAATGATGGTTGAGAAATTGTGGATGAGTCAAGGATGTCAAGAAACAATGTTGAGAAAATTTTAATCGCGTGATAGTGTTCGCGGGACCATAGATAGACAAATTTACTAGGGCTATAGTTAAGTGATGGTGGTATGAGGATCGTAAGTGGGATACATTGATAAAGCAACCATATATGAGTGAAAGTGATTTGGAGACTGTAGTATGGTGATGAAGGCCGAGTAACAATAGTTCGGTGATGGTAATCAGCCAATGGCAGCCAAGCTATGGCAACCTGACGATGATGCTCGGGTTGCAACGATCTGAGATATGTTGTTTGATTGAGATGATCGAGTGGTGATATGATAGGGGTAGTCAAGTAAAGCCCAAGAATCATCCATACATCTGAACTTTTCTGTAATTTAAAAAGAAGAGACCTGGTCATAAATTTTGGGAGTGACGTTTTCTATTAATACCATCAAGATTCAAAACATTTGGTTGGACAACTCAAGGAACATTTATTTCATGTTTTTGGATGCTTATCTAGAACCCCATTTTGGGCCCACATCCTTAACTTCGCTTATTACTCTCATTCCCTTTTGTTGATCCGTTTGCTCGCTCGAACCCTGTTCTGCCCTAGGTAACTCCTTGCTCGCCTATCTCCCTCAGTTGCTCCTATCTCGCGATTAGTTCTGCCTTTCTGCCCTTCCTCCTCCCTCCGACCATGGTCACAGTGCTTTGTAAGTAATTTTGATAGAATGAATTTTTATATGCAATTTATGGCGATTTTTCGATGGAATGATCATCTATGCAATTTTTCAATGAAATGACTTTCATTGCGAGATTTTTCGATTGATAATTTGGAGAATGTGTGAAAGTGAATTGGGGTGAATAAGGTTGTATCTTGTGGCTTTGCACGATTCTCCATTGCGATTGGTTGTTTGTGTTGTTGTGTTGCTATGGTTTCCTTGTAAGTGATTTGTGGGTATCTATATGGCGGTTGTATTTGGTTGTCGGTGTGTGTGTGACTGTACATGGTGGTTGTATTTGACTGTGGGCTTAAAATTACATGTCTAGTATACAATTATGATGTGTTTGGCTGTGGGTGTGTGTGTGGCTGTGTGTGCTTGGCCTTGGGTGCTTTGTGTTGTTATTTAACTAGAAACAACTGTAAAATAGTTGTTTTTCAACAGCATAAGCCAAAGAATCAACCAACTTATCTGGATAAGCTGTTGATCAACAACTCATTAATAAGTTGTTGTTGTCCCAAACAGAACCTAAGGGTTTTAGTATTTTTTGATATTTTGAATGTTATCTTTAATTGAAGTGTTATCCTTAATTGTGAGATTTTTTTTTAATATTTTTTATTGTATTTATGATATCATAATTAAGTGATCTTAGGCTCGTTGAATGCATCATATCAAGAAACTCGATTTGATTATGCACACGCTACGTATTTAGATCATTTAATTCTCCAATTCTTATATCAAAATTTTTAACTATAACTTAAGTGCTTGTTCTAAGTTTATTTCGACTTGATTGCAACACTTTAATGTCATTAGGTTCACCTCACTGAAACATTCAATTTGATTATAAACCTATTGAAATTTGAATTAGGATGATTCACAATTTAATGCCTTAGTTTTTCTAATTTTGATATATATGCATTGAGATTTGTGCTTGATTAAATATATTCTTTGGTGACTTATAATACTCATAAAAAAAGCATCTATCTCAATGTTTGTGACTTATGATATCTTAAAAAGTGAAATTAAATTTACGTTCAATTTAATATTACTATCCTATGCACTAACTTATCGTGCTAATTAGGATTGTTAATGATTTAATTTCAAGCTCAGTCTCAAAATTTACTTGAAAAAATTCGATCCAAAATTTTAGCTTGTAGTTTGGCTCATTTATTTCAATCTGATCTCGAACCGAGCCAAAATTCAAATCAATTTTTGAATTATTAAATATCTTGAGGAAAATTTGCTGAATTCACAACCCTAACATCACTAGGGTTGTTAACGATCAAATTTCGAGCAGAGCTAAGGTAACATAAAATAAATTCAATCCACAATTTTTGCTTGTGGCTCGGCTCAATTATTTCAATCTGATATCAATCCGAGCTAAAATTCGAATAAATTTTTGAGCGATATATGATCTTCAAGCTAAATTCATAACCCTACTACTAATTAATTTGTGTTGCTTTCTTAGAGTTACTTTGGAGGGAAAGCAATGTATTGTAACATACATCTGAATTGTAGAACCATTTCAATTGGGCTAAGCTCATTGGTTTTTTTCTTTTTCATCTTTTCAACGTACGAAAATCTTTGGTTTCCCCTCTATTAGCTTTTCTTTTATCTGTGTGTGTGATGATTTTTTATACAATACTATGACATTAATATATCTCTATTGATGCTCCAACATGCAGAAAAACTCAATCATTTTCACACTTTGGACATACTATAACACTCACACTTCACTCCTTGTATAAGAGAATGTAAAATTCAACTTCGACTACCTAAGAACATACTATCAAAAGTCACCAATTTTCAGGACTGCTTTGGTCATTCTTCATGTTTGACCATGAAAAAGAATCATCAAAACCTACAAAAAAAAATGCTTTTAACTATGTTGCAGTTTTGAGGCTTTGTGATGTAGCTCTAAGGTGTTACTATGGTAACGTGTAACATCATGCTCTCAAATTTCAACATAATTTTTTTCTCTGGGAATAACGCTCTGGCATTGCAAAACTACCGCCACAATGCAGCTACAATGTTATAGTAGCTTTACAACGCTCATACTGTAGCGCTGCATACTCCCATCTTTGACAAACTCACCACGAGCTTGATCGATGAAATTACGATCTCTGAGTTGAAAATTGATCGATGCTATCATGCTCCAAATAATAACAATCACCAAAGATTTAATTTTAGCAATTTATATACATTCATGGGTCATTTGAGGCTAGGATNCAATATAATTTTTTTTTCTTTTTATTTAATTCATAAACAAAATTAAAATAAAAATATTTATAAAAATATTTACAAATGTAGGTGTCTTATTAGAACACAAATATATGTTTGTGATGTATTTAATTTATCATACCACACAACTCTTATTTATTTACACGTCTATTGAGCACCAAATGTCTAATTTTTTTGTAGCATTGGGAAAAAATATTTGTGGGACCATGAATATAACTCATTCCACTCCTATCTAACATCTAAAATTTTGCTCTTACATTCAACTAGGCCACATGCATCTTCCATACCATATAAAAATGTCTCTACTTTTTTATTTTTTAAATGTAAAATATACCTTTTCAGGTATATGTATATTGTTTAGAAATTAGGGGGAAGAAAAAATAGGAATCGACGTAAATTCAGAAAAATACACATAGATTTAACGAGATTTGGTAAAGATGTCTATGTTTTCAGGAACAGAGCGACGACTTTCCTTCAATTTAGAAAAAGAGTATATAATACGGAATTAAAACCTAGAGTTAGAAACAAACATGTATATAACCCTGGAGTGCGACATGTAATTACAGAATACAGATTTAACTAGATTTCGCTCCACTCCACTCGCTAGCTCCGCTACACTCGCTCCGCTCCGCTCCAGCATTTGTCCCTTATTTGGTATTTGCCACAAGCCGTGGTCTGTTTGTTGGCGGGGTTCACTGTAAGATCCTAGGTCACGGGTTTGACTTTCAGTGGCGTTGGGTTCTCGAATATTTAAACATATGACGCAGACTCTCATCATGAGGTCTAGCGCATTAGAAATACTTTATAAATAAATAAATAAATAAATAAATAAATAAATAAATAAATAAATAAATATATATATATATGGATGTATAGCTAAATTTTCTTTCATATCACTCAATCCTTATGTATTTACATATGTATACGATATATTTTACATTTTCATCAATATATATAAACATTACATTGATGAAAAAGACATTTGACAATGTATATAAGAAGACAAATTGATGAGTTCTCTGCTGCTCTTGCCTCCCAATAACCCTGGCCCACATTGCAATAAATATAATGCCCGCATCTATTTATTTCCAGTCTCTTAGTTTGACGGCCGAATTTCATTCCTCATATTTATGCCATTTGTATGATTTGTATGCCACAACGACCCCCTTCATAAATGATGACTTTAAATAAATTCATGAGGTAGAAGTAGATTTTAATTCTTCATATTATTATTTCATTTGTTTTTTTTAAATAATTTTAAATTAAAGTTTATGTCAGAACATGCAATTAAATTATTACATATGTAAGTATGGCTGTAAACGAGCCGAGCTTGAGCGAGCTCAGGCTTGGCTCGTGTTCGGCTCGTTCGAAATAGCTCGTGTTCGAAATCGGCTCGTGAACAGTGTGTTCGTGTTCGGCTCGATTTAAATATTCGTGTTCGTGTTCGGCTCGAAATTGACTCGTTAAACTAAAATTGAGAAAAATAGATGTAAAGTGTGGGATTCGAACCTGGATCAAATCTATACAAAAGAAGACCTTAACCACATTGCCACATGAGATGTTATGATTTAAACTTAGACATAAATATATATAATATATTATTATATAAATAATATATGTAATATATTGTTATATAAAAAGTTATGTAAAATTTTTTTTTTTCGAGCCATTTCGAGCCGAACACGAGGGAACAAACTGTTGTTCGTGTTCTGCTAGTTTACATTTCGAGCTTAAAAATTTTTTCGTGAACGAGCCGAACACGAACTGTTCACGAACAACGAGCCAAATTGACAGCCCTAACTGCCTATATATATATATATAGACGGCAGGTTTTAAGTGTTAAATACGTTAAATACTAACAGAACTGAATAAAAATTTAAAGGAAGGTTGGAATCAGCATCACCTTTGATTTGAAACAAAAAAACTAAACAAATCCGCTCAGCCGGGTAGAACATGCGCCAAGAGGGAAAGATTGGAAATAAGAGATTCCGGCATCGATTTGATATAATAGGGTTATTTCTGACGGCCATTTGACACAACATGTGACGTCAATTAATTTAAACTTAATAATCGATGGTTTAGTCGACATTGAACCGTTAATTTATGAGTCAGCATGAACCGAGTAAATTAACCGTCAGTGGACTCTCATAGCCCGTCGGAAACATCTTTAATGAGAAACCTATGGTTTATTCAGCTGAAAAGCCCGTCGAAAATAACTCGAAATCTTTAGCGTCCCTAAGCTGTGGAAAAAAATGTTCAAATTTTCCGACAAGCATAAACTGTCGGTTTTCCCACCGATTTTAACGTGTATTTCCTATTGTGAGAACAATCATCCGGCATAGTCATACATATAAAATATCAAGAATATCCTATATAACCCTTTTTAAAGTCAGAACAAAAACATAACATCATTATTTATAGCCCTATAGATAGTGAGGATGATTTCATGAACAAGACA
>JXCR01148287.1:326948-366467 GCA_002079205.1 Phalaenopsis hybrid cultivar
TATATATATATATATATTTATTTATTTATTTATTTATTTATTTTTATTTTTTTTTGTTGAGAAAGTCCAAAGGCTAAAATATTAAAAAGAAATAAAGATACATATAGATTGTGCGGAAGGGCCCAAGCATGACACCCTTCCCCCACAATAACTACCACATACAAAATGTTCTAAAAAGAGAGAAAAAACAGAAAATTACATGAGAAACCTAAAGAAAAAAGATAAAAAAAATCAAAATACGTGGCATCAAGAAGCTGGAGAGCGACCCAACTTTACTTTGTCTTTGCCCCTAGTTCTAGGAATGGAGCCATCTAATAAATTGGTAAGATGAATGCCATTGTTAGTAGTGACCAAAGTATCATCCAATAAGTTCCCGAGTTCGAGCCGGCCTCCAGTCTTCTTCTTCCTTCTGAAATAGACCTGTCATTTGTCATCCAAAGATTGACTCGCCTGATCAGTGGATTGGTCTAAAGTGTGTCGGACATGCATAGGATGTTGAACATTAGAAATAACAGATTGTTGTACCAGCTGATCTTTTATTGGATCAAAGGAGCACTCTCGTGTGTCTTGGCATGTAAGTCAGGCTTTTTCAATAACAGTGAGTGGTATAAGCACTTTTGGATCTTTATCTGTAGTATTGTGTTCTTCTTCAAGAACTGCGATGCTGGGTAGATGATCGGGCTGCACCTTCTCAGCAGGGATGGTATGTGGTTGATCTTTAGAGATATTCGACCTTAGATAAGGATGCAAACGATAGCAAACAGTACAATTGTGGCCAAACATATTATAATAAAAGCAATAAGGAGGGTGGTTCTATTTCAACCTTTTGTCAATACCCGTTGTGAGTGGTTCCAATCCACACCTCATCCAGAGCTGGTTGAGTAATATCTCTCTCAACTAACACATAAGTCACAGATGGTTTGGTGACAGCAAGCGTAGGACTATCAACCTTGAGAGACTTACCGTAAGCAGTTGCTAAGGAGTAGAGAATTTCTATGTATATATATCCATATCTATACATATATCTATATGTATATCTGTATATATATCTATATGTGTGTGTGTGTGTGTGTGTGTGTGTGTGTGTGTGTGTGTGTGTGTGGACACCTAATTTAAAGAATAAAAAATTCAGATTTTTCATCATTATTTTGAAAGATAAATGTCTGAAAGCATTTTATAAGAGAACAAAATTTCAGATCTTAAATTTTAAGTACAGCAATGATAAATATTGTTTGTAGGCCGTTTTTATTTTTCCATAATATTGGATATTTAATACACTTTTGCTTGAATCTATTGGAGCCTATGCCTGATACTATTATATGGACCAAAAATTGCTCCCACAGCACAATTCCAGCTTCATTCTTGAAGCCTTTATCCGAACACAAACTCCTAAACCAAAGAAGTGTGTAAATTCAGATGGCTTTAATCAGCTATAATTTTGATCAAGTTCTTGTTTTCATTTGACTGCCCATTGCAACTGCATTTGAAATATTTTGTTTACGGAATCTTTGAAAGAAAAATCAATATTGGAATGAACGAATGGATGATTTTAATGGGATGGCATATGATAGCATTCATGATAACATTATATAGGCTAAGAAAATTTCATGAGTAAAATATACTTAATATTGTAGTAAATGACCAATCAATGGCGTAAACAAAATTAATGAAACAAAAAAGACTACAATAGTAAAGCTATTAAGTTAAAATTTGACCTTTATCCAGAATGAAAGAACAATCTTTCTGTAAAGGCTAAGCATTTCCAATAGAACTACTAAAATGCTCTCTTTACGAGAAATAACAAGTTTACAAATAATAGTATAGAATCCGTCAAAGAAAAAAGAAATTGTGTTACTGAATAAATAGCTAAAGTTCAAAACATCAACATTCTAAAAGCGATTCTGCTCAAAATATAAGATTACGTAAACCTCAAGCTCAACCACTAACCTTCTATTTATAAATGAGAATAAATTCCTTGTTATAAAATTGGTTACGTAGTATGATTTCATAAAAAAAAGATAAATTGAACTTGGTGTGAGTAGCTATATAGGAAGCGAAATAGGCTTATAATTGGCTATAAGTTTGGAATTTCAGGCGAGTTCTAGGTTGAGGGATGGTATTCCTGATAAGTTCTTTGGGCAACAACTTCTAATCAGCAAACAAGTACTCTAGACAAGTTGCACGTCCTTGGGGCAGACAACTTTGATGATTAAGTGACAATGTGAGCCTCTTGGGCAAGTTTAGTAGCTCAATATAGAGAGACATGTTAAGATTTCCCTATTTCTTTTGCTCCTTTCAAGAAACTACTAAGACGTAGGAAGAAAATTTTAAAAAGTCACAATATAACCTGTGTTTTTAGAGTTAATATGGGCAATGGCTACATAAAATACATAGATCTTGGACACATAGTTGACAAATCAATAGTATCACTTTAAATTTTTGTGGGTATTCAGTTTTTCAAACCTCATATGAAGACCGACTTCTGAACTAATCATGAACCTCCCTTAAATTACAAAGATGATTCTCCTAGTACTGAAAATGTTTTAACAGAAGACGAGATGGCTCCCCTAGATCACACAAGCAAAAGAGGAGACCAATCTATTGGAAAGCCAACTTTTGAGAAAGTGTCTCCGGAGACTCCACCATACGGACTTACTCTCGTGGCGTCAGTGACTACAACTCTGTTTGGGGTGGCTACATTATTTTAAAAATGTGGTTGTAAACTTGTGATACAAAAAACAAGTTTTTAGAAGGCTGCTCTGAGAATTATAAGAAAATACATATATATTTTGTAATTCCAAAAAAATTGAAAACTTCAACCACCACATTTAACAAATCAGGTTGAAAAAACAATCTTCCACTACAGGAATTTCTAGAAAATAACAAGAAAATAGTTTCCCAAACAGACTGGTGGTGGCGGCCTGAAATGCAAAGCAGACAGAAGACCATCCCAAATAGCCCTACATCCCTATAAGCTCGCCTAGCGACTAATCATATTCATTCAATGCCTAGATTGAATGTAATGACCACCTCCACAATATTAGGTTCTAAAAAGCGATGAAAGCAATAAAATTAATTATATTATATTGTTGGCTAATTCTTTTCATAGTCTTCTCCAATAAATTCAACTAACAATTACAAAAATATTTCTTAGGCTAAGCATTTCCAATAAAGAAACTTTTCCATATAACACAGAGTAGTTGCTATATCATGACCCGACTTGATAACTTTGTTATGAAAAACGACAGCAATAAAGCAAAAAATCGGATCGAAAAAAATTACACCAGAAAAAAAGCGACACAAGATTTACGTGATTTTACAAATTGCCTACATCCACGGAGCTGCAGAGAATTTTACTACTAGAGGAAATTACACCATCGTGCGTCTCGACAAAGAAAAAACTCCCTCTCTCTTCACCTCTCTCTAAATACGTTACAACCCAAAAAAATTAAAATAAAAAAATGAAGAAAGGATAAAAGCAAAAAGAATCCCTAAGCCACCTAGCACAAGAATCCAAAAAAGAAAAAAACAAAAGCCTTTTTCTTCTCCTTTCAGCTGTGGGTTGTGAAGAGAGTGTTTTGGGATGGTGAGATAGTTAAAAGCGGGCCCCCTTTTATAATAAGAGAAAGAAGCCTGAAGAAACAAATTTTGGGAAGATCTCACGTGGCTACGTGGTTCCGCGTGAGGAGTTGGCGGGACCACGGGAAGAATTTAGCGGGACCTCGTGGAGCACAGAGGGAAGTTGGCGGTGTAGGCTGAAATCAATAAAGGAAAAAAATAATTACTTCCTAATTATTATAGTGGATTAGATCTCCACTAATCTTAGCAATTCTCCAACTTGGAGACTGAGACACTGAATATTTTACCCATTGACTGCATCAGTAACTGGCGGCGTCACCCCTTTCTTTAACGTGATATCCTCCACTTCCGCAACTCAAGACCCTGTCTTCATGCTAGAAGACCAACTGAAGTCGAGCACAACTTCAGTTTCTCAAGTGTAACACCCTTGGTCAACATATCAGCAGGGTTCTTGCTTCCACAAATTTTCTCAAGTAGCAACTGTCTGTCATCTAACAATGATCGAATAAAGTGATACCTGATCTGAATGTGTTTGGTTTTGGATTGAAATGTTGAATTTCTGACTAGGAATACGACGTTATGACTATCACTGTAGAGAGTGTCCTTCTGAACCTCCTTTTCCAATTCGCCAAGAAACTCTGTAGCCATATCATCTCCTTAGCGGCCTCTGACACTGCAACATACTCAGCTTCTATTGTGGACAAAGAAACCGTCTTCTGTAGATTTGAGCCCCATGACACTGCAGTACCGCCAAGAGTATAAACATAACCTGTAGTACTCTTCCTACTGTCAATGTCTCCAGCAAAATCTGCATTAACATAACCCAGTACCTCCAGACTTTTTCCTGAGAAACACAAACAGGTTTCTGAAGAGCCTCTTAGGTATCTCAAGATCCACTTCACAGCTTCCCAATGTTTCTTCCTTGGATTACTCATGTATCTGCTCACAACTCTCACTACATGGACAATATCCAATCTGGTGCAGACCATAATATACATAAGTGAACCAATAGCTGAAGCGTAAGAAATTTTACCCATGTAGTCTTGTTCCTCCTCTGTCTTGGAAGATTGATTTTTACTGAGTCTGAAGTGACCGCCCAAGGGTGTGCCAGCTGACTTGGCCTTCTCCATGTTGAACCTACTAAGCACATTTTTCACATATTCAGCCTGTTAAAGCCTCTACGTGCCCTTGACTCAATCTCTAACAATCCTCATGCCAAGGATTTGTTTTGTCGCTCTCAAATCCTTCATTGCAAAGTGTTCTGACATCTGCTTCTTAAGATTATTTATCTTATCAATGTTGGCCCCTACAATGAGCATATCATCCACATACAACAACAAGATGATATAGGAATTGTCAAAGTATCTAATATAGTAACAGTGATCTGTCTGGCATCTGTTGTACCCTGCATTGAACATGAATTTATCAAACTTCTTGTACCACTGCCTGGGAGCTTGCTTCAGGCTATACAAACTCTTCTTCAGTCTGCAAACTGAATCTTCTTTTCCTTGTACCACAAAACCTTTAGGCTGGTGGATATAGATGTCTTCTTCAAGGTCTCCAGGAAGAAGAGCTGTTTTCACATCTAATTGCTCCAGGAATAGATCTTCAGTAGCAACCATAGTCAGTACCATCCTAATGGTTGTGAGTTTTACCACAAGAGAAAAGATCTCAAAGTAATCAATACCCTGCTTTTGTTGAAAACTTTTTGCAACAAGTATAGTCTTGTACCTTTTACTGCAATCAAGCTCAGTCTTCACCCAGTACACCCACTTGTTGTGTAATGTCTTCTTCCCTGGTGGAAGTTCTGTCAGTCCCCATGTCTGATTTCCTAGCAGAGAATCCATCTCCTCCTTCACCGCCAGCTCCCACTTGCTAGAATATTCATTTTCTAAGGTTTCTTCATAGCTCTGTGATTCCCCACTGTCTGTTAGCAAGATGTAGTTCAAAGTTGTTGAGTAACGTTGTGGTGAACGTCTGCTCCTGACTGACCTACGAACGGCGGCTGAAATAGTGAATGACTCTGAACATGGTTGCGGAATAATAGAAATGGGTGCCCCAGACCCACTCCTCTTCATTCTCATCTCCGCTCTATGTTGTGACCTCTGGTAGATCGTCAAACCTCACGAACTCCGATTCCTGAAGAGCTACTTCAGATTTTGTATCAAACCTCACGAACTCCGATTCCTGAAGAGCTACTTCAGATTTTGTACTAGTTTTGTTCTTGTACATCATCTTCTCATTAAAGATCACATTTCTGCTTCTGATGATCTTTCGATCCTGATCATCCCAGAAACGATAACCGAATGCTTCACCTCCATAGCCAATGAAATAACATTTCTTTGACTTAGCCTCAAGCTTGCTACATGCATCAGGATTGATTAGAACATAAGAAAGTCATTGAAAAGTCTTAAGATGAGAAAATTTGACATATTTGCCGCTGCATACCTCTTCAGGTAATTTACAGTCTAATGGGATGGATGACCCTCTGTTGATCAAGTAAATTACAGTGCTGACCGCATCTGCCCAGAATGTTAGTGGTAGTCCGGTGTGCAATCTCATGCTCCTAGCACGCTCGTTAATGATCATGTTCATGCGTTCTGCAACTCCATTTTGTTGCGGTGTCCTCGAAATGGTCTTCTCCATTCTGATACCCTGAGCCGAACAGTACTCCTTGAACCCACCATCAATTTACTCACCACCATTGTCAAATCTCAAACATTTCAGTTTTAGATCTGTCTCCATTTCAACCATGGTCTTTCAAGTTTTGAACACAGAAAATACATCAGATTTATGCTTCAGAAAGTAAACTCATACCTTTCTGCTACGGTCATCTATGAATGTGACGTAATAACGAGAGCATCCAAGAGATGCCACTAAGGAAGACCCCCACACATCGGTGTGTACCAGTTCTAGTTTTCTTGCCTTTGACATCCTACCACATTTCAAGAAATTGACCTTCTTCTGTTTTCCCATAATGCAACTTTCACACATGCCGATGTTAACTGACTTCAGTTCTGATAGCTTGTCTTTGGACTGAAGCTCTTTTATATCTTTCTGACTCATGTGTCCAAGTCTGCAATACCACATGTCTGTTGTGCTCTCTACAACTGTAATATCAACACTGTTAATTAGACCAGTAGTCATATATAGCATACTAGTCTTTTTAGCCCGAGCCAGTGCCAGTGCTCCTTTGGTAACCTTCTAGGTGTCATCAGAGAACACTACTGAATGACATCTCTCATCGAGCTGCCCAACAGATATGAGGTTCTTTTCAGTTCAAGAATGTGTTTAACCTTTTGCAGGATCCATTTATTTTTGTTAGGGAGTGCAATTTCAACATCTTTCATCCCCACCATGTTCAAAGCTACTCCATCAGTCAGCTACACCTTCCCAAAGTCACCTGTAACATAGTTTTTTATTAACTCTCGGTGGGAAGATGTATGAAAGGAAGCCCCTGAGTCAAACATCTAGTCGTCAATAGAGCTATGAACTGCAAGCAATAACATCCTGTACTTCTTCAGTTACAGCATTAGCCCTGACTTTCTTCGTCTTTTTAAGATTTTTGCATTTCTTCTTTATGTAGCCAGTTTTGCCACAATTCCAGCAGGTTGTTTGCTTACCAGACTTTGACTTGCTCTTACTTCTATGCTTTGATTTCGATCTTCCTCTGTTTGAGTTTATGTCCTATGATCTCCCTCTGGAATCAACATTCAATGTCGAACTCAAACCTGAGGTCTCGCCAGAATCCTTCCTGCGCACCTCCTCAGCTAAAATCAAATCACGAATATCATCGTATTTCAGCTTAATTTTACTTGCAGAGTTGCTAACTGTCATCCTCATGACTTCCTAGCTATTTGACAATGAGGTCAACAATATCAACGCGCGTATCTCATCGTCAAAATCAATTTCAACAGACGACAATTGATTTGTGATGATGTTAACATCATTTAGATGTTGAACAACAGACACACATTCCACCATCTTCAGGTTGAATAGCTTTTTCATTAAGTGCACCTTGTTATTCGCTGATGATTTTTCATACATGCCTGATAAAACCGCCATAAAATCTGCAGTCGTCCTCTCATTTATGACGTTGTGGGCAACGGACCTTGATAGGGTTAATCGAATAACCCTCAGAACCTGTCGATCAAACAGATTTCAATCAGCCTCTTCCATCTTCTCCGGTCGCTTTCATAATAATGGAAGATGAATTTTTTACCATAGAGGGAGTCCTCTATCTGCATCCTTTAATAACCAAAAATCTATGTCATCGAACTTCTCGATCCCTGAAAACTTCACTTTGTTTCTGACCATCATTCTTCCTCAGATCCGAACCGGGGCTCTAATACCAATGGTTATGAAAAATGATGGCAATAAAGCGAAAAATCGGGTTGAAAAAAATTACACCAGAGAAAAAACGACACAAGATTTATGTGGTTCGACAAATTACCTACATCCACGGAGCTGCAGAGGATCTTACTACTAGTGGAAATTACACGTCGAATGTCTCGATGTTTAAAACGAAAAAACTCCCTCTCTTCCCCTCTCTCTAAATACGTTACAGCACAAAAAAAGGAATCCCTAAGCCATCTAGCACAAGAATCTAAAAAAGAAAAAAAACAAAAGCCTTTTTCTTCTCCTTTCAGCCGTGGGTTGTGAAAAGAGTGTTTTGGGATGGTGAGATAGTTAGAAGCGGGCCCCCTTTTATAACAAGAGAAAGAAACCTGAAGAAGCAAATTTTGGGAAGATTTCACGCGGCTACGCGGTTCCGAGTGAGGAGTTGGCGGGACCGCGGGAAGAATTTGGCGGGACCGCGTGAAACACAGAGAGAAGTTGGCGGTGCAGGCTGAAATCAAATAAGTCAAAAAATAATAACTTCCTAATTATTATATTGGACCAGATTTTCACTAATCTCAGCAAGCTTATAATTAACAAAGTCGAATGGTATTAACATTTAATTTACCTTCCATAGATTTCTAGAAACTTCTAATATATAAAAGAGTCATTTAGAAACCACAAAGTATATCATACAAAAATAAAAATATCCAAAAAAAAATATATAGTCTATAAACAACTTCTCAAACCAACATATAATAGTGTATCACTACTCAAAATAGAATAATGCAAAAAATTAATAACATTAATTTAAATAATTATATCATTTGTTCTAATAATAATATCAACAATAACATTTATCTTATAAGTTTCTGAGATAAATCTCCTCTCATGCTCGCACACTTTACCAACTCCTCATTCCAGACCAAAATTTCTATTTATTTGAGTCCTAATTTCAATAAAAATTTCCATTAACATTTTTTTTAATTAAACACACTCATATATGTATATGTATGTGTGTGTGTGCACACAAATAAGTTGATTAAATATCTTAATTAAAATTGTAAACTCACAAATTATGTTTCAGTCGACAGACAGCCCTAAAAGCACGCATGAGGCTCCCTCTTCTCGCAACAAGTGAGCTTCTTCTCTTCTGAAAGGGATTGAGCTCCTCTTCCTTCAAGTGTGGCTCGAATGCACACGGCACACACACGACGCCGCCTCCTCCTCCATTCTTCATCAATTGTGCTAGGCTAGGGTTCGACAATCTCCCTCGCATGAGAAGGGTGGCTCATCATCACCTTCCATGGCTCAACAACGGCGTCGCACACATATTAAAAACACTTCAACTCTTCTCTAGCATTGACGGAGAGTGACATAGCGTCACCTAAACCTCCTTCTCGCGCACCAATGCAACATAGTGTCGGCTTCAACAATCCCAGACAAACTCACAGCAAGAGACAACGCTGACTTCACCTTTCTTCGACAAGGGCACGACATCGCATTCCACGCACGCAAACGGTGACTTCTTTCCTTCCCTATCTTCCACTTCTTCTTTCTCCTTACTTTGTCTCTCACTCTCCGTCATTCTATTTGAATGAAAGAACAACTTCCTCAACTACTAAAGACGAACCCTTCGATGTCTGCTTATTTATTTATTTATTATTATTATTATTTTATTTTATTTATTATTATTATTATTTAAATATTACAATCTTCTCACATAAAAGTTTCATCCTCAAAATTTGAAAAGTATCATTTAAGCAAACACACCTCAAATGAAAAATTATGGATATCTTTCTTGAATATCAAAAAATTTCTATCAAATAGCATCCTTCTCCGACCCATGCTTCTATAAAATCTTCACAAATGAGATCTCCCTGTTACGAAGCTTCTTAACATTATATTCCTGAATCATTTCAGGCTCTGCAATATAAGTCAAATCTAGTTGTATATTAATTGACTCTGCTATCATCCTACTTATTCAACTGCAATATATTTTCTAAGTCAAGAAATTTAGAAAATATTATGCACTTCTTGCATATGAACTGGTAAAGCGAATTAGTAAATCACATTTTCAATCTTTTCCAAAATCTCATATGGACCTACATATATGGAGCTCAAATTTCATGTCTTTTTGAATATTGGCACATTCTTCAAAGGATTAACATTAATAAAAACAAAATCTCCAACTTCAAACTCCACTGGTATGTGCTTGGCATCATAATATTTATTTTGCCTATCTTGCACTATCCTCAGTTTGCTCTGATCTGTCTAATCTTTTTAGCAAAATCATCAACCAAGTCAACTCTAATGATCCTTCGTTCATCTTTTTTGGCCCAACATAGAGGGCCCTGCACTTTCTTGAGAACTGCTATTATAACTATATTCTATTAAAGGTGTATGTAATTCTCATCCTTCACCAAAATCAAGGCCACATAACTTCTGTTAGATCCTCCAAAAATTGAATGATCCTCTCTGATTGGTCATCCATCTGATGGTAAAAGTTCGCATCGAAAATTAATCTGGTGCCTAAAGCATCATGTATCTTCTTCCATAATCTAGAAGCAAACTTGCATCTTTGTCAATCTATTTGAGATAATAGACTTTGACACTCCATGCAACCTTACTTTAAACCAAAATTCACATTTAGAAAATTTGGCATATAGTGTATTCTTTTTTAAAACCTGCAAAATAACATGCAAACGATCTGTATGGCTGATTTCATCCCTCAAATATAAGATATCATTCATAAAGACAATCACGAAAGTATACAAAAAATATCTGAAAGCTCTATTTCATCAAACCATAAAAATTGTTGCAACATTAGTTAGTTCATGGCATCACCACGAATTCGAAGTGCTTATATCTGGTCCTGAAAGCCATCTCCGTTGTCTTATTTTTTAATCCTGAGCTGGAGAAGGTCTGACCTTGGATCAATCTTTAAAAATACAGCCCCTTCCAAATGTGCAAACAAGCCATCAATGCTTGATAGTGAATATTTATTTTTAATTGTGAGCTTATTCAGCTCTTTGTAGTTAATGAACATTCTAAAACTTCCATCCTACATGAGTAACCTGAAGCTCCTCAAGGTTAGGTGTTAGGTGTGATGAAGCCCTTACCTATAACTTCTGCAATTCACTTTTCAACTCTTGCAACAACTTAACTATCAATTTGTACGGTGCCTTGGATACAGGCTCAGGGCATAACAAGAGCTCAATAGTGAAATAGATCATTTGCACTGCCGGTAACCCTGATAAATCATCAAGAAAAACTTCTAAATATTCTCTTACCACTGGAATATCACCCAAAGACTTTACTCCCTTAGAGATATATGTTACCTGAGAAAGAAAACCCTGATTTCCACGATTCAACAATTTAAAAGCTTTCAAACAGGTAATTATCATAGATGTCAACCTTTGTCGCCACAAAATTTAGTTTTTGCCTCCCCTGAGATATTTATTTTGACAATCTTTTTATTACAATTAATTGTGACAAAGTTTTTTAAAAAACAATCCATATTTAAAATCACCACAAACTTCACCAAGGGTAACATTATAAGTTGTGCATCAAAATCTTCTCTACCAATTTTTAATTTCACCTCACATTATTGATTAACCTTCGTACCATTTAGCATTCTAACTGATAATATCACATGCATTAAGGTAATATTCAATTGCATCTCTTTAACTAAATCCACAACTATAAAAGAATGTGATGCTCCTAAATTAAACAATAAGGTCCTAAAAGACTATACAAGCTATAAATACAAAAGCTATATAAGTCACACTTGGCTACTCGTCTCGGTGCTTCTTACCCCTTTATGATAGTAAATAACGTAAAGTAAACAACAACGAACTCAAAAAAATAATCAAAGCAAAAATAAGATTTTATAGATGGAAAAAAAATAAAGTACATATTCGTATTTATGTACATATCCACACACAAGTTATAAATGCAAGAATAGTATAAAATTTATAAAAGAAAAGCATATAGTATAAAAAAATTATGAATGTTATACAAAACATGTCATTCATTTATGTGTAATCATTAGCATATAATCATACTCGTGTTCATAAGAATCATAATCTTGTTCATAGCAAAGTCACTTGTAAATGTATGGTCTCAATCAAAGCTACAATAAGAATTTATAAACGAAAAAGAAATAATGTTCATATTTGTATGTAGGTACATGCCAACACAAGTAATAAATGCTAGAATAGTATAAAATTTGTAAAAGAAAACCAGATTGTACAAAAAAATCATGAATGTTATATAAAACACATCATTCATTCATGTGTAATCATCAACATATAATTATACGCATGTTAATAAGAATCATAATCTTGTTTATAGCAATGTCACTTGTAAATGTATGGATAAATGTATGACGTCAATTATTTCCATGTCCTGTCATATCATGGGGGATCACCGTCAATTAAAGATCATATTAACTATAGATTAATGTTGGGTCTCCCCAACATAATAGTTATTAATAGTCTCTTCTGATACCAATAGTACCATATGTTCTGTCATCTTCTGATCACAATGATGTCCAGCGTTTCGTCACCGCCTGAACGCCAAAAGTCGAGAATAGTCTACCCATAACATTATTTATGACATTTAAATCATCATTCTTGTATCAAGTATTCATAAAAAATATTTTATATATCATGCATGAATCATAACAAATAAATACTTGCACGTAATGATTTCATAAGTACATCTATTTGTATCATAGCATAGTATCACATATATCGTAAGAAAAGCCAACTTGCATTCATACATTAAATGCAGGTATCCATCCATAATATGTATGTAATTCTAAATGTATCAGTGTCAAATATGAAATCACATGAAAACCGACAAACAATTATTTTTCTTAAATTAGCACGATATTATTTCACTTGACTATAAGAAAAAACCCTACGACAAATTACACACGCTTGTCTCGAGCTTGTCACTTCGTGTAAACGACTTGAATATCATAAGCATCGTGGGAATTCATAAAATTTGGACTCATATCATTATTTAATCTAAAACTGAACTTATTAGCCAAAACGTACCTCAAACGGATTTTTCGAAAAAATTTCGCCCTTCTGATACCACCTATTGTTCTCCCTCTTATTCCTATCACCTCAATATTCTATTCATCTCACTTAAATCATGTTAATAGCCCTTACTGAAGCTCGCAAACCAAGTTCAACACTTCCGACACAAGTTTGACGCTTGCTACGACTATTGAAAACAAATAAATGCACAAATTTGGGGCAAACGTCAAAATGAAAGTGCGAGGAAAGAAAAGAATATCTCAAATAGCATGCAAGAGGGTTTCACACTCACTATGTGGCTACCTATAGTGAGTTGCAGCTTCCTTGTGGCCGCTCGGTTCACGCCTGCCACAATTCAAGATCGCGAGATCCCTTTTGATTGCGCAAAACCAAGAACAGAAGGGAAATGAGAGGAATTGTGGCACTTAAAGTGATCCCACCTAAAATCTCAGCCTCATGTTCATCATCAAGCTGATGCATGGACGTAAAAGAACGGTAAGGTTGGTTGGCTACAGTGCATGTTACGAGATTAGGGAGATTAGGAAAGAAGATTATAATTTAATAGGGTAATTATACTTATAACAATAAAAAATTATTATCTTTCAATCCAAACATAACTAATATATAGTGTTTATATCGAATTGATCGATTTTATATGTTGAATTCTGTGAGGTGTGATATTTGGGCAATATTTTTAAAATTTTTTGAGCTTTTACCTATTGCCAAATTTTGGGTGTTACAACTCACCCATCCTAATAAAAATTGTCCTCAAAATTTCTGGTTTTACTTGAATAGAGAGATATTAATGTCGCATTTCTTCACTTTTTCCCACGTAGCTTCATTTTCAAGTCCGTGCTTCCATCTTATCTTGACAAAAGAAATTTGTTTGTTCCTCAGTTTCTTAACATTTGCTTCTAAAGCTTTCTCAGGCTCTTCAATATAAGTTAGATTTTTCTGTACTTCAATACCTTCATAAGAAATCCTTTGGTTAGAGTTTAAAACCTATTTTCTCAGCATTAAAATATGAAATACATCATGGATATCTGAAATACAACTGGTAAAGCTAGCTTGTAAGAAACATGACCAATCATTTCAAAAATTAAAAAAAAACTGTGCCTGGGACTAGGGCTGTCAATTTGGCTCGTTGTTCGTGAACAGCTCGTGTTCGGCTCGTTAAGCAGCTCGTGTTNATCTAGCATTAAATTAATAAATGCAGTCCCAAAAGGTACATCCTCTTTGGAGAGAGTAGATGTTTTAATTTTTAAGAACCCTGAACACTCATGCACGAAAAAAAGTGAGAAGGGTTAGTACACCACTTGTAAAAGAAGCCTAAATTTAGTGTAGGAATTGTCATTGGAGTGGATTTAAAATTGATTTAGAAGCTAAATGTCAACCCCAAGTGGCCCCCCTTTATAATTAGATATGATGCAATAGAGTCGGACAATTAGGTTAGACTAAAATTTTCACCAATACTCATCCTTACTTGCAGAATTAAGACTCAGTGGATGATGAATCAGTCTAACTAAGAGCCTGTTTGGGGCAGTTTTTTTTTGGTGTGGTTTGAAAATGCAGATGCATTTGTTTGGAAAGTGTGGCGGGGCGGCTTATCATAATAAGCTATGTTANGTGTGGTTTGAAAATGCAGATGCATTTGTTTGGAAAGTGTGGCGGGGCGGCTTATCATAATAAGCTATGTTAAACGTGGGTTCGACCCCACAACCAACAGTTTCTTCACAATTTTAACCCTTCTACCCTTCACGTGTTTCATCCATGGCTCCCTTGCGTTTCCTTTGCCTTAGGTTCCTCTCTCGATTGCTCACCTCTCTACATCGCATTTCTTCTGCTCTACGTTTCTCTCTCACGCCTCTTTCAGTTACTATGCTCTGTATGTATTTCCTAAGTTCATTTTCGATGAAATGGTTATCTCAATGTGATTTATAGTTTTATAATTTGCGGGTGTAATGTTAGAATATTGTGGATTTTGAGATGTATCCCTTTCTCATTTACATTTGATTTTGCGATTGGGGATGGTGGATTTTGCGATTTGGGATGGTGCTTTTACCGTTNTCTTGCGTTTCTTTTGCCTTAGGTTCCTCTTTCGATTGCTCACCTCTCTACATCGCATTTCTTCTGCCCTACGTATCTCTCTCACGCCTCTTTCAGTTACTATGCTCTGTATGTATTTCCTAAGCTCATTTTCGATGAAATAGTTATCTCATTGTGATTTGTAGTTTTATCATTTGCGGTGTAAGGTTAGAATATTGTGGATTTTGAGATGTATCGCTTTCTCATTTACATTTGATTTTGCGATTGGGGATGGTGGATTTTGCGATTTGGGATGGTGCTTTTACCGTTGTGTTTGTGAAAAAAAGAAGGATGAAAAAGTGTGAAATGGCTTTGTCTTGACACATTAGATGGAATGACTATCTCTTACCCTTATGTTTTTGTCATTGCGTTTGTTTATTCTTCACCTCTACTAATTTTGTGAGTGAAATTTTAAAAAATGAATGAAAGAGGGTGCGGGTGCTTAATTTGTTGATAGCAATGTTTCGGTTACAATGTATGTATGATTGTTTGTTTACATTTATATGCACTAATTTTTTGAGTGAGAACTTGAAAATGGAATAAAGAGGGTGTTTGATTTGTTCATAACAATGTTTCGTGTGTCCTTTATGTATCTGCCTCAATTCCAAAATTTTGATAGCTTTGATGTTTGAGTGAAAATCTGAAAAATGGATGAAAGAGGGTGCTTCTTCTGTAGATAACAATGCTTCAGGTGTTGTGTATGTAATTGCCTCAAATGAAAAATAAAAGATGAGTTTTATCACTACTTTGATGTTTGAGTGAGAATTTGAAAAATGGATGAAAGAGGGTGCTTGATTTGTAGATAGCATTGTTTCGGGTGCCCTATATGTAATTGTCTCAAATGAAAAATATGAGATGGGCTTTTATCATTAGCTTTGATGTTTAAGTGAGAATTTGAAAAATGAATAAAAGAAGGTGCTTGATTTGAAGATGACAATGCTTTGGGTGAATCACATACATGGCACCCAAAACAGATACCTTTACACCCTTGTCACGATCAGGCTATTGTGAATTTGATAAAAAAGAACAATAAGGGATGGTGTTGGTGTTATGGTGTGGTATGGTAATGTGGGGTGGTGGTGTTATTGTTGATGTGGATTGGTTATAGTAATGTTTATAATGTAGTGCTAGTTGTGTTGATAGTGGTGGTTGTAGAGTGCGGTAGTGGTGTTGGTGTTAGTAGTGGTATTGTTGTGGTGTCGATGCTGACGGTGGTAAGTGTGTGAAGTGGTGTTGGTGTTGTGGTGTGGTGTTGGTGTTGGTGGTGGTAATTTTTTTTTAATGGCAATGATAGTTTTCTTTGAGTTATGGTATTTTAAATGACACTTTATGCTTTTTATGATAAATATTTATGTTGATTAGTTCTTTTCTTGCTAGTAACGCGATGGTTAAGACAAAAGAAATCGGTTCATCTGTTATTTGGTATAAAAAAGTCAAACTATTAATTTGTCACCTCTGCCTTAAGAAGATGGAACTGAGAAAAAGGTCAACAACCTATTTCAACAAGGCGGACTGGCAAAATATTATAAAAAAGTTCAAGTAAAGCACAAGCACGGAATATGATGGGATGCTGTTTATTTAAATAATGTTTCGCTAATAGCAAATTCAGTGATTCTTATACGTGTTTGTTGCATAGACAGTAAATAACATCGTCATAGAAGGACGTAGAAGAAGAGTTACAGCTTCGTTGTGTTTGTTGTAAGAGTACTATAACACTATATTGCTCCTTGCATGACACCTTCATAAATTGGCGATAAGTTGATTGAGGAATTGCTTGTAGGGCATCCAACAAGATTCAACAATATGTTTCGTATGATATAGCATGTATTCATTGATCTCTTGGAAGAACTACACAGGAATTATGGACTTCATGACTCCTTTAGGATGACTTCTAGAGAGGTGTTAGCAATAACCCTTCATATTTTATTATGGAATGAATCTATGAGAGGAGCCATAAAACGATTCAAACACTCATCAGAAACAATCAGTAGATATCTTTTCAATTGAGTTGAATACTATAGTCAGTTTCTCATTATAAATTATTAAACCCGATGACCCAATATTCAAAAGAACTCCCTTAGAGATTTCATTCACCCAACAGTTTCACATTCACGCTATATTTCATATTTTAAGGTAATTATATTTATTTTTTTACAGAATTCAAATGAACATAGTCATTTTGACTACATGTTCAATTCTTTAAAATTGTATTGGACCGATCGATGGAACACACGTGAATGCACGTTTTTCAAATAATGAAAAGATCATAATCATTAGATGATGCAGATCGTCAACATAAAATGTCATGATTGTATGTGACTTTAATATGTGTTTTACTTTTATTATGATTGATTAAGAATGTAGTGCACACGATAATCGCATATTCAAATTTGTTACAAGAACTCGGAAATAAAAATTTTCTCAACCACCCCTAATTTTGTTTGAGTCTCAATAAATGAGATAGTGTTTTCCACTATAATAATAATTATTGTATTTTTGTCAGATAAATATTACTTGATCGAAGCTGGATATCCATTAAAAAAGGGGTTTCTAAAGCCATTTTTAGATGCTAAATACCACATTCCTAATTTTGAAAGAGCCAGCAATATCGCTCAGGGTAGGAAGTGATGTTTAAAACAGAGACACTTGTCCTTACATGGTGTCATTGAAAGAACATTTGAAATTTGAAAGAAAAAATGAATCATACTGCGGGATAAGCCAATATATCTATTTCCTAAACAAGTGTAGATTGTAGTCGTCATAATGACTTTCCGCAACTATATTCACTGACATCATTCTCGCAGCAACATTGACTTCAATGGGGCTGATAAAGATCATTCGCATGCACCTGTTGAAGCATATGAATATCGCTTAAGACAAACATTATCATATGCTAAAAGTGAATTGTCTAAGATTTACACCAAGGATAGGAAAGATGCATGAGATATGATAGAGTTGAGAGAGCGAATTATTGATGCTATTGTTAGCGGATGAATTGAGCAATTGCATTTTTTTGTTGCTACTTTATTTGTAATGTGTTGTGAAAATGTTTATTATTTATTGTATTGATATTGCATGCAATGATCTATATTTTGAATCTCAATTTTATTTCCAGTTCTTCTGCATGTATTTTTTCCCACTTGGATCACCGATGAGGCAACCATGGATATAATATGTACTCTAAATTTTTATTACATGTTTGATTTTTTATTTTTGAGGTCTATGATGAGATATTCGACCCTAAAGATTCTTCTAGATGACTTATATGTTATTATTGATTTTTGATACATGTGAAATCTCAATGAAGACAACTAATTCCTTTTCTTTTTCAGTGTTATGGTTTTTTAGATTCTTCTGAATGATTTTTTAGTGATATGCATATGTAACACATACGAGATCGATATGACGTTTAAAAACAACTAAGAACCATTTTTTTATAAGGTCTGTTGTCTTCCTGTACTGATAGATTTGTTGATTTATATTATGTTTTCTAAGACCTTACAGTTTCATAAGACTTTAGTTAATTACTTTTACCATTCTTTGCACTAATCTTGCATTTAAGGGTTTGTGCTTTGTTATTTTAAACCTTAAAAAAGAAGAGCTCAAGTGCTTTCGGTACTTCCACAGCATTGTACTAATTTTGTAGACTATAAATATTCTCTGGTTACTTCACAACAGCCACATAGTTACAGGATAAAGTTTTACAAATGTCTGAGAAGAAAAAAAAGTTGTGACTTCTTTAGGTGGGCGGATGGGTTGGATGATTTCAACAATAGTGATCAAATGTGGAGAGTTTTTTTGGAGGACGGATTATCTCGTTACATTAACTAAGTACAATTTAAAAATAATATTATTATATTATTAATTGTTATTTTAATAGTCTTTTTCTTAAAAAAAATTTTGAATGTAGTGTTATTGTTTAATGAGGTGTCTGTTTTTATTTTGTAATATTCGAATTGGATGTTTCTTTCAAGTATGAAATGCACTAGCAAGATTAGTTTTTTTATAAACAACACTATACTACAAGAGCAAAAAAAAACATTCATTGAGAAACAATAGTAGCACAGCTGCTGCTAAACTGCAAAAAACAAATAGACAGTCAACTCGTCCGCAGCAGCTTCCTGACACAGCTGCTGTGCAACANCTATAAACAACACTATACTACAAGAGCAAAAACAAGCATTCATTGAGAAATAATAGTAGCACAGCTGTTGCTAAACTGCAAAAAACAAATAGACAGTCAACTCGTCCGCAGCAGCTTCCTGACACAGCTGCTGTGCAACAGCATTTTAATAAGTTGTAGCTGCCCCAAACAGACCATAAATTGTCGTAAACGTACTTTATACATTTCATTTTATTCATATTCACAAATACTCGGAAGCTTGAAAATTATAGCATCAAAACATATATATCATACAAAACTGTTAGATCCAATATAAATAAAATACATACCTAAAAGACTATATAAGCTCCCAAAACTATAAATACANGATACATTTCATTTTATTCATATTCACAAATACTCGGAAGCGTGAAAATTATAGCATCAAAACATATATATCATAGAAAACTGTTAGATCCAATATAAATAAAATACATACCTAAAAGACTATATAAGCTCCCAAAACTATAAATACAAAAGCTATATAAGTCACACTTGACTACTCGTCCCAGTGCTTCTTACCCCTTTCTGATAGTAAATAACGTAAAGTAAACAATAACTAACTCAGAAAAATAATCAAAACTAAAATAAGATTTTATAGACGGAAAAGAAATAATGTGCATGTTCATATTTATTTACATATCTACACACAAGTTATAAATGCTAGAATGGTATAAAATTTATAAAAGAAAAGAAGATAGTATAAAAAAATTATGAATGCTATATAAAACATGTCATTCATTTATGTGTAATCATTAGCATATAATCATACACGTGTTNAGTATAAACTTTATAAAAGAAAAGCAGATAGTATAACAAAATTATGAATGCTATATAAAACATGTCATTCATTTATGTGTAATCATTAGCATATAATCATACTCGTGTTCATAAGAATCATAATCTAATTCATAACAAAGTCACTTGTAAATGTATGATCTCAATCAAAGCTAAAATAAGAATTTATAAACAAAAAAGAAATAATGTTCATATTTGTATGTATGTATATGGCCACACAAGTTATAAATGCTAGAATAGTATAAAATTTGTAAAAGAAAAGCAGATAGTACAAAAAATCATGAATGTTATATAAAACACATCATTCATTCATGTGTAATCATCAACATATAATTANAATCATACACGTGTTCATAAGAATCATAATCTAATTCATAACAAAGTCACTTGTAAATGTATGATCTCAATCAAAGCTAAAATAAGAATTTATAAACAAAAAAGAAATAATGTTCATATTTGTATGTATGTATATGGCCACACAAGTTATAAATGCTTAAATAGTATAAAATTTGTAAAAGAAAAGCAGATAGTACAAAAAAAATCATGAATGTTATATAAAACACATCATTCATTCATGTGTAATCATCAACATATAATTATACGCATGTTAATAAGAATTATAATCTTGTTTATAGCAATGTCACTTGTAAATGTATGGATAAATGTATGACGTCAATTATTTCCATGTCCTGTCATATCATGGGGCATCGCAGTGCATTAAAGACCATATTAACTATAGATTAATGTTGGGTCCCCCCAGCATAATAGTTATCAATAGCCTATTATGATACCAATAGTACCATATGTTTTGTCATCTTCTGATCACAATAGTTTCCAGCGTTTTGTCACCGCCTGAACGGCAAAAGTCGAGAATAGTCTACCCATAACATTATTTATGACATTTAAATCATCATTTTTGTATCAAGTATTCATCACAAATATTTTATATATCATGCATGAATCATAACAAATAAATACTTGCACATAATGATTTCATAAGTACATCTATTTGTATCATAGCATAGTATCACATATATCGTAAGAAAAGCCGACTTGCATTCATACATTAAATGCAGGTATCCATCCACAATATATATGTAATTCTAAATCTATCAGTGTCAAATATGAAATCACATGAAAACCTACAAACAATTATTTTTCTTAAATTAGCACGATATTATTTTACCTGACTATACGAAACAACCCTACGACAAATTACACACGCTTGTCTCGAGCTTGTCACTTCGTGTAAACAATTTGAATATCATAAGCATCGTGGGAATTCATAAAATTTGGACTCGTATCATTATTTAATCTAAAACTTAACTTATTTGCCAAAACGTACCTGAAACAGACTTTTCGAAAAAATTCCCTCCTATACCGCCTATTGTTCTCCCTTTTATTCCTATCACCTCAATATTCGATTCATCTCACTTAAATCATGTTAATAGCCCTTACTAAAGCTCGCAAACCAAGTTTGACGCTTCCGACACAAGTTTGACGCTTGCTACGACTATTGGAAACAAATAAATGCAAAAATTTAGGGCAAACGTCAAAATGAAAGTGTGAGGAAAGAAAAGAATATCTCAAATAGCATGCAAGAGGGTTTCGTACTCACTATGTGGCTAACTATAGTGAGCTGCAGCTTCCTTGTGGCCACTCGGTTCACGCCTGCCACAATTCAAGATCGCGAGATCCCTTTTGATCGCGCAAAACCAAGAACAGGAGGGAAATGAGAGGAATTGTGACACTTAAAGTGATCCCACCTAAAATCTCAGCCTCATGTTCATCATCAAGCCGATGCATGCACGTAAAAGTGCGGTAAGGTTGGTTGGCTACAGTGCATGTATGGGATTAGGGAGATTAGGAAAGAAGATTATAATTTAATAGGGTATTATACTTATAACAATAAAAATTTATTATCTTTCAATCCAAACATAATTAATATATAGTGTTTATATAGAATTGATCGATTATATGTTGAATTCTGTGAGGTGTTAAATTTGGGCAATATTTTTAAAATTTTTTGAGCTTTTACCTATTGTTACAACTCACCCCTCCTAAAAAAAATTGTCCTCAAAATTTCTGGTTTTACTTGATTAGAGAGATATTTATGTCGCATTTCTTCACTTTTTCCCACGTAGCTTCATTTTCAAGTCCGTGCTTCCATCTTATCTTGACATAAGAAATTTGTCTATTCCTCAGTTTCTTAATATTTGCTTTTAAAGCTTTCTCAGGCTCTTCAATATAACTTAGATTTTTCTGTACTTCAATACCTTCATAAGAAATCCTTTGGTTAGAATTTAAAACCCATTTTCTCAGCATTAAATGAAATACATCATGGATATCTAACATATCAACTGGTAAAACTAGCCTGTAAGAAACATGACCAATCATTTCAAAAATTTAAAAAAACTGTGTCTGGGACTATGCTTGCTTCCTTGACCAAATCTTCTTAAAATTTTCATTAACCTGACTTTCAAAAATATAAAATCACCAATTTCAAATATATTGTTTTGTATTTTGGGTCATAGTAATTACGTTGTCGATCCTGAGCAATTTTCAATCTATCTCTGATTAATTTGATTTTCTCTGTAGCTTCATCAACTAAATAAGAATCTGACATTTGGTGTTCGCACACTTCGATCCAATTCAATGGCGCTTTGTCTTTCCTGTCATACAGTGCTTCATAAGAAGTTATTTTAATATTGGACTAATAAGTATTATTTTCAATGAGCTCGATCATTGGAATATGATCTTTTCAACTGTCTCTAAAGTCGAAAACACAAAGTTGCAACAAATCTTCTAATACTTCATTTATCCTTTCTGATTGTCTATCGATTTGTAGATGAAATATTGTGTTAAAATGCAACTACGTACCCAAATCTTACTGAAAGCTCTTCCACAACCTGGACGTAAATATTCAATCTCTATCAGAAATGATGACTTTTGAAATTCTGTGCAATCTGATAATTTCTTTGTCATATAATCTGGTCAACTTTTCCACTGAATTTGTCTGTCTGATGGCAAAAAGTAAGCTGACTTTGTTAACCTGTCTATTATCATGACCATGTATGGATCGAGAAAATATAATAATAAAATTTATAGCAATTTCTTCCCATCAATGATTGTNCCTTTATGTATCTGCCTCAATTCCAAAATTTTGATAGATTTGATGTTTGAGTGAAAATCTGAAAATTGGATGAAAGAGAGTGTTTCTTTTGTAGATAACAATGCTTCAGGTGTTGTGTATGTAATTGCCTCAAATGAAAAATAAAAGATGAGTTTTATCACTACTTTGATGTTTGAGTGAGAATTTGAAAAATGGATGAAAGAGGGTGCTTGATTTGTAGATAGCATTGTTTCGGGTGCCCTATATGTAATTGTCTCAAATAAAAAATATGAGATGGGCTTTTATCATTACCTTTGATGTTTAAGTGAGAATTTGAAAAATGATAAAAGAAGGTGCTTGATTTGAAGATGACAATGCTTTGGGTGAATCACATACATGGCAACCAAAACAGATACCTTTACACCCTTGTCACGATCAGGCCATTGTGAATTTGATAAAAAAGAACAATATGGGATGGTGTTGGTGTTATGGTGTGGTATGGTAACGTGGGGTGGTGGTGTTATTGTTGATGTGGATTGGTTATAGTGATGTTTATAATGTAGTGCTAGTTGTGTTGATAGTGGTGGTTGTAGAGTGCGGTAGTGGTGTTGGTGTTAGTAGTGGTATTGCTGTGGTGCCGATGCTGACGGTGGTAAGTGCGTGAAGTGGTGTTGGTGTTGTGGTGTGGTGTTAATGTTGGTGCTGGTGTTGGTAATTTTTTTTTTTTAATGACAATGATAGTTTTCTTTGAGTTATGGTATTTTAAATGACACTTTATGCTTTTTATGATAAATATTTATGTTGATTAGTTCTTTTCTTGCTAGTAACGCGATGGTTAAGACAAAAGAAATCGGTTCATCTGTTATTTGGTATAAAAAAGTCAAACTATTAATTTGTGACCTCTGCCTTAAGAAGATGGAATTGAGAAAAAGGTCAACAACCTATTTTAACAAGGCGGGCTGGCAAAATATTATAAAAAAGTTCAAATAAAACACAAGCACGGAATATGATGGGATGTTGTTTATTTAAATAATGTTTCGCTAATAGCAAATTCAGTGATTCTTATACGTGTTTGTTGCATAGACAATAAATAACATCGTCATAGAAGGACGTAGAAGAAGAGTTACAGCTTCGTTGTGTTTGTTGTTAGAGTACTATAACACTATATTGCTCCTTGCATGACACCTTCATAAATTGGCGATAAGTTGATTGAGGAGTTGCTTGTAGGGCATCCAACAAGATTCAACAATATGTTCCGTATGATATAGCATGTATTCATTGATCTCTTGGAAGAACTACACAGGAATTATGGACTTCATGACTCCTTCAGAATGACTTCTAGAGAGGTGTTAGCAATAACCCTCCATATTTTATTATGGAATGAATCTATGAGAGGAGCCATAAAGCGATTCAAACACTCATCAGAAACAATCAGTAGATATTTTTTCAATTGAGTTGAATACTATAGTCAATTTCTCATTATAAATTATTAAACCTGATGACCTAATATTCAAAAGAACTCCCTTAGAGATTTCATAAGACCCACGCTATATTTCATATTTTAAGGTAATTATATTTATTTTTTTACAGAATTCAAATGAACATAGTCATTTTGACTACATGTTCAATTCTTTAAAATTGTATTGGACCGATCGATGGAACACACGTGAATGCACGTTTTTCAAATAATGAAAAGATCATAATCATTAGATGATGCAGATCGTCAACATAAAATGTCATGATTGTATGTGACTTTAATATGTGTTTTACTTTTATTATGATTGATTAAGAATGTAGTGCACACGATAATCGCATATTCAAATTTGTTACAAGAACTCGGAAATAAAAATTTTCTCAACCACCCCTAATTTTGTTTGAGTCTCAATAAATGAGATAGTGTTTTCCACTATAATAATAATTATTGTATTTTTGTCAGATAAATATTACTTGATCGAAGCTGGATATCCATTAAAAAAGGGGTTTCTAAAGCCATTTTTAGATGCTAAATACCACATTCCTAATTTTGAAAGAGCCAGCAATATCGCTCAGGGTAGGAAGTGATGTTTAAAACAGAGACACTTGTCCTTACATGGTGTCATTGAAAGAACATTTGAAATTTGAAAGAAAAAATGAATCATACTGCGGGATAAGCCAATATATCTATTTCCTAAACAAGTGTAGATTGTAGTCGTCATAATGACTTTCCGCAACTATATTCACTGACATCATTCTCGCAGCAACATTGACTTCAATGGGGCTGATAAAGATCATTCGCATGCACCTGTTGAAGCATATGAATATCGCTTAAGACAAACATTATCATATGCTAAAAGTGAATTGTCTAAGATTTACACCAAGGATAGGAAAGATGCATGAGATATGATAGAGTTGAGAGAGCGAATTATTGATGCTATTGTTGGCGGATGAATTGAGCAATTGCATTTTTTTGTTGCTACTTTATTTGTAATGTGTTGTGAAAATGTTTATTATTTATTGTATTGATATTGCATGCAATGATCTATATTTTGAATCTCAATTTTATTTCCAGTTCTTCTGCATGTATTTTTTCCCACTTGGATCACCGATGAGGCAACCATGGATATAATATGTACTCTAAATTTTTATTACATGTTTGATTTTTTATTTTTGAGGTCTATGATGAGATATTCGACCCTAAAGATTCTTCTAGATGACTTATATGTTATTATTGATTTTTGATACATGTGAAATCTCAATGAAGACAACTAATTCCTTTTCTTTTTCAGTGTTATGGTTTTTTAGATTCTTCTGAATGATTTTTTAGTGATATGCATATGTAACACATACGAGATCGATATGACGTTTAAAAACAACTAAGAACCATTTTTTTATAAGGTCTGTTGTCTTCCTGTACTGATAGATTTGTTGATTTATATTATGTTTTCTAAGACCTTACAGTTTCATAAGACTTTAGTTAATTACTTTTACCATTCTTTGCACTAATCTTGCATTTAAGGGTTTGTGCTTTGTTATTTTAAACCTTAAAAAAGAAGAGCTCAAGTGCTTTCGGTACTTCCACAGCATTGTACTAATTTTGTAGACTATAAATATTCTCTGGTTACTTCACAACAGCCACATAGTTACAGGATAAAGTTTTACAAATGTCTGAGAAGAAAAAAAAGTTGTGACTTCTTTAGGTGGGCGGATGGGTTGGATGATTTCAACAATAGTGATCAAATGTGGAGAGTTTTTTTGGAGGACGGATTATCTCGTTACATTAACTAAGTACAATTTAAAAATAATATTATTATATTATTAATTGTTATTTTAATAGTCTTTTTCTTAAAAAAAATTTTGAATGTAGTGTTATTGTTTAATGAGGTGTCTGTTTTTATTTTGTAATATTCGAATTGGATGTTTCTTTCAAGTATGAAATGCACTAGCAAGATTAGTTTTTTTATAAACAACACTATACTACAAGAGCAAAAAAAAACATTCATTGAGAAACAATAGTAGCACAGCTGCTGCTAAACTGCAAAAAACAAATAGACAGTCAACTCGTCCGCAGCAGCTTCCTGACACAGCTGCTGTGCAACAGCATTTTAATAAGTTGTAGCTGCCCCAAACAGACCATAAATTGTCGTAAACGTACTTTATACATTTCATTTTATTCATATTCACAAATACTCGGAAGCTTGAAAATTATAGCATCAAAACATATATATCATACAAAACTGTTAGATCCAATATAAATAAAATACATACCTAAAAGACTATATAAGCTCCCAAAACTATAAATACAAAAGCTATATAAGTCACACTTGACTACTCGTCCCAGTGCTTCTTACCCCTTTCTGATAGTAAATAACGTAAAGTAAACAATAACTAACTCAGAAAAATAATCAAAACTAAAATAAGATTTTATAGACGGAAAAGAAATAATGTGCATGTTCATATTTATTTACATATCTACACACAAGTTATAAATGCTAGAATAGTATAAACTTTATAAAAGAAAAGCAGATAGTATAACAAAATTATGAATGCTATATAAAACATGTCATTCATTTATGTGTAATCATTAGCATATAATCATACTCGTGTTCATAAGAATCATAATCTAATTCATAACAAAGTCACTTGTAAATGTATGATCTCAATCAAAGCTAAAATAAGAATTTATAAACAAAAAAGAAATAATGTTCATATTTGTATGTATGTATATGGCCACACAAGTTATAAATGCTAGAATAGTATAAAATTTGTAAAAGAAAAGCAGATAGTACAAAAAATCATGAATGTTATATAAAACACATCATTCATTCATGTGTAATCATCAACATATAATTAGACGCATGTTAATAAGAATCATAATCTTGTTTATAGCAATGTCACTTGTAAATGTATGGATAAATGTATGACGTCAATTATTTCCATGTCCTGTCATATCATGGGGCATCGCAGTGCATTAAAGACCATATTAACTATAGATTAATGTTGGGTCCCCCCAACATAATAGTTATCAATAGCCTATTATGATACCAATAGTACCATATGTTTTGTCATCTTCTGATCACAATAGTTTCCAGCGTTTTATCACCGCCTGAACGGCAAAAGTCGAGAATAGTCTACCCATAACATTATTTATGACATTTAAATCATCATTTTTGTATCAAGTATTCATCACAAATATTTTATATATCATGCATGAATCATAACAAATAAATACTTGCACATAATGATTTCATAAGTACATCTATTTGTATCATAGCATGGTATTACATATATCGTAAGAAAAGCCGACTTGCATTCATACATTAAATGCAGGTATCCATCCACAATATATATGTAATTCTAAATCTATCAGTGTCAAATATGAAATCACATGAAAACCTACAAACAATTATTTTTCTTAAATTAGCACGATATTATTTTACCTGACTATACGAAACAACCCTACGACAAATTACACACGCTTGTCTCGAGCTTGTCACTTCGTGTAAACAATTTGAATATCATAAGCATCGTGGGAATTCATAAAATTTGGACTCGTATCATTATTTAATCTAAAACTTAACTTATTTGCCAAAACGTACCTGAAACAGACTTTTCGAAAAAATTCCCTCCTATACCGCCTATTGTTCTCCCTTTTATTCCTATCACCTCAATATTCGATTCATCTCACTTAAATCATGTTAATAGCCCTTACTAAAGCTCGCAAACCAAGTTTGACGCTTCCGACACAAGTTTGACGCTTGCTACGACTATTGGAAACAAATAAATGCAAAAATTTAGGGCAAACGTCAAAATGAAAGTGTGAGGAAAGAAAAGAATATCTCAAATAGCATGCAAGAGGGTTTCGTACTCACTATGTGGCTAACTATAGTGAGCTGCAGCTTCCTTGTGGCCACTCGGTTCACGCCTGCCACAATTCAAGATCGCGAGATCCCTTTTGATCGCGCAAAACCAAGAACAGGAGGGAAATGAGAGGAATTGTGACACTTAAAGTGATCCCACCTAAAATCTCAGCCTCATGTTCATCATCAAGCCGANTTGCAGCTTCCTTGTGGCCACTCGGTTCAAGCCTGCCACAATTCAAGATCGAGAGATCCCTTTTGATCGCGCAAAACCAAGAACAGGAGCGAAATGAGAGGAATTGTGACACTTAAAGTGATCCCACCTAAAATCTCAGCCTCATGTTCATCATCAAGCCGATGCATGCACGTAAAAGTGCGGTAAGGTTGGTTGGCTACAGTGCATGTATGGGATTAGGGAGATTAGGAAAGAAGATTATAATTTAATAGGGTATTATACTTATAACAATAAAAATTTATTATCTTTCAATCCAAACATAATTAATATATAGTGTTTATATAGAATTGATCGATTATATGTTGAATTCTGTGAGGTGTTAAATTTGGGCAATATTTTTAAAATTTTTTGAGCTTTTACCTATTGTNCACATAATTAATATATAGTGTTTATATCGAATTGATCGATTTTATATGTTGAATTCTGTGAGGTGTTAAATTTGGGCAATATTTTTAAAATTTTTTGAGCTTTTACCTATTGTTACAACTCACCCCTCCTAAAAAAAATTGTCCTCCAAATTTCTGGTTTTACTTGAATAGAGAGATATTTATGTTGCATTTCTTCACCTTTTCCCACGTAGCTTCATTTTCAAGTCCGTGCTTCCATCTTATCTTGACAAAAGAAATTTGTTTGTTCCTTNAAAATTTCTGGTTTTACTTGATTAGAGAGATATTTATGTCGCATTTCTTCACTTTTTCCCACGTAGCTTCATTTTCAAGTCCGTGCTTCCATCTTATCTTGACATAAGAAATTTGTCTATTCCTCAGTTTCTTAATATTTGCTTTTAAAGCTTTCTCAGGCTCTTCAATATAACTTAGATTTTTCTGTACTTCAATACCNTGATTTCTTAATATTTGCTTTTAAAGCTTTCTCAGGCTCTTCAATATAACTTAGATTTTTCTGTACTTCAATACCTCATAAGAAATCCTTTGGTTAGAATTTAAAACCCATTTTCTCAGCATTAAATGAAATACATCATGGATATCTGACATATCAACTGGTAAAGCTAGCCTGTAAGAAACATGACCAATCATTTCAAAAATTTAAAAAAACTGTGTCTGGGACTATGCTTGCTTCCTTGACCAAATCTTCTTAAATTTTTCATTAACCTGACTTTCAAAAATATAAAATCACCAATTTCAAATATATTGTTTTGTATTTTGGGTCATAGTATTTCTGTTGTTGAACCTGAACAATTTTCAATCTATCTCTAATTAATTTGATTTTTTCTGTAGCTTCATCAACTAAATCAGAATCTGACATTTGGTGTTCACACACTTCGATCCAATTCAATGGCACTTTGTATTTTCTATCATACAGTGCTTCATAAGAAGTTATTTTAATATTGGACTAATAAGTATTATTTTAAATGTACTCGATTATTGAAATGTGATCTTCTCAACTGTCTCTAAAGTCGAGAACACAAAGTTGCAACAAATCTTCTAATACTTCAGTTGTCCTTTCTGATTGTCTATCGGTTTGTAGATGAAATATTGTGTTAAAATGCAACTGCGTACCCAAACCTTACTAAAAGCTCTTCCACAACCTGGATGTAAATATTAAATCTCTATAAAAAACGATAACTTTTGAAATTCTGTGTAATCTGATAATTTTTTTGACATATAATCTGGTCAACTTTTCCACTAAATCTGTCTGTCTGATGGCAAAAAGTAAGCTGAATTTCTTAACCTGTCTACTATCATGACCATGTATGGATCGAGAAAATATAATAATAAAATTTATAGCAATTTCTTCCCATCAATGATTGGCAATCTGTTGGGTCTTTGATACTCGACTTTTACAATCTGACAAGTTTGACATTGAGAGACATATGCAGCAATATTTTTCTTCGTGCATGGCCACCATAATCACAATTTGAAATCCTTATGCATTTTAGTCATGACTAGATGAATTGTGCAGCCTGAATGATGAGGTTTCATATGAGATTTCTTGTCTCAACTTAGAATCAACAACTGCCCACAAGTACAGCTTGTTTATGATTACACCATCTTCATCAACTGTCATATCGACCATCTTTTCTAATTGAAGTTGTTTCAAAAGTTTTGGATATTTGTTGTTAATTTTCTGATTTGCCTTGATTCTATCTATCAAAGTTGGTTGTACTGTCAGTTGATCCATATCACCTAGTCTTCTGACTTCTAGCCACAAGGTACATATTTCTTTAATCGACTCTAGCTCCCGAGTAATAATCCAACTTGCACTACATCTGGATTTATGGTTCAAAGCATCAAAGCATCAACAACTATATTTGCTCGACCAGGAAAAACTGTATATCCAGATCATAGTCTTTGATTAGCACTAACAATCTTTGCTACCTAAATTTCAGTTAAAAATATGCTTCAGACTCTGATGATCAGTAACAGCTTCATATTTCACGCCATACAAGTAATTTCGCCAAATCTTGAGAGCAAACACTACAACAACCAACTCCAAGTCATGTCTCAAATAGTTCCTCTCATGTAGGTTTAATTATGTGGATGCAGAGGTTATCACATTTTTATTTTGCATTAAAACAAATCATAAATCTCACAACGACTCATCACCATAAATTTGGAACCCTTCAGTACCTAGTGGAATAGATAACATCGGAGCAGTGATCAAATATTTCTTCAACTCTTGAAAACTGTGCTTACATTCTACATTCCACTCAAATTGGATGTCTTTCCTTATCAGCTTGAACAAAGGCATAGCTTTCTATGAAAAACCTTTTACGAACATCCTGCAACATCCAACCAATCCAAGAAAGCTGCATACTTCCATAACATTCTTTAGAGAATGTCATTCCATAATGGCTTTCAACTTCTGAGGATTCATTGAGATTCCATAGCCACTGATAATATGCCTAAAGAATGCAATACTTCACCGCCAAAAGTCACATTTCAACAATTTTGCATATAATTGATTCTACAACAACTCCAATATTATTCTCAGATGCTTAGCGAGATCACCATCAATTTTTGAATATATTAGAATATAATTAATAAAAATAATGGCAAAGTGATCCACATAAGAATTGAAAATTTGATTCCTCAAGTTTATAAATCAACATGGGCACTGGTTAAGCCAAAAAACATAACTAAAAATTCATAATGATCATACATGATTAAAAAGTTGTTTTAGTTATATCTGTCTCATTGACTAGACCTGATGATATCCCAATCTCAGAACAAATCATAAAAATATAGTTAACTGTTCGATTAGATCATTGATCCAAGGCAAAGGATATTTGCTATTGATTGTTATTTTGTTCAGCTCTCTATAATCACTGTAAAACAGAATTGATCCGCCTTTCTTTCTGACAAACAATACCAGAGCACTCAAATGTAAATTTGTTGGTCTGATAAAATTTTTATCTATCAGTTCCTTCAATTGACATTTCAATTCTTGAAATTCCTTTAGTCATCATGTACGAAGACTTGAAAATTGTAAATGTCCATGGCTGTACACTAATGTCAAACTCAGCTTCTCATTCTAGTGGTATCTCTAACAACTCTTTAGAAAATACATTAGAAAATTCAGCAACAACTGGAATTTTTTTCAATTTCTGCACATCTTTATTCAACAACTAAAATATCAGTTCACCACTTCGCAAACAGTTCTCAACTTTTATCGCACTAATCAAAGAAGATTGTACATTTCAATCACATAAGATATAAAATGATTTTTCAACAGGCAAATTGAGTTTCACTCGCATTTTTCAGTATTCAATTGTTGCAAAATGTTTTGCAAACCAATTCATTCCCAATATGAAATCGAATGTCTAAATTAGAATGATAATGAACTATGCTTGCAACTTCTTATCTTGAATATTTACTTGCACAACACATTTTCTTTTTGTTGAAAAATCACTTCCCGAAGGCATAATAATACACAATACATGAGTAAAATGCATAATATTAACATGTAAATTGGCAACAAACTTATTAGAAATAAAAGAATGTGATGCACCTAAATCGAATAGAAAAGTGCCAAACTGATCTTAAATTAGAAGCATACATGCTACTACGCAAATTTTTTGGCTTTCTGAGGGGTAATGGCAAAAACTTGGGCTTTTATTGGTTTTTCAATTCTGCGCTCTGAAGTTTCACCCTGTACTTGCATTAAAGGCTTTCCCAAAAACTAAGTTTTGTCAGATTGGCTGCATAGCAAAAATTTATTCGGTTGTCCTTGTAATTATTAGTGATCTGTTGTCTCTTTTATTTTCCTGCAAACAATTCACTTGAATATGCTTTGGTTGTCCACACTTGTAGCATTTTACTGAACAATTCAAACACTGACCAAAACATTTTTTCAAATTTTTCACAAAATAGTTTTTTTTTGCTGTGGTAGCCTTCTGATTTAATTTTTTTACTTTAAAGTTCTTCTCCCTAACCAAAATCTTTTTCACTTGCTTGTCTGAGATTGTCACTGCTAACTAGAGAAATTTAGTTCATTTTCAATTTGTTTGGCTTCAACCAGAACTGAGAAATCACTAATTGTGAATGGCGTTGAAGCCAACCTCAATTGATCTTTGAGGTCGAGCAAAATCTATGACACTTTTTCTTCTGGGTACTGGCATAGTGAGGTGCATATATGAAAAGAGAAGTGAATTTTGGCTCATATTGTATAGTGATTTGGACTCCTAAGTTAGATTAAAAATTTTATCTTATAGCACTAATCTGGTGGAAAGCAGAATAAACCAATATTTAAAGACTTTAATAAATTCATTTCACTAACTCTGCGGAAGAGATCTTAGCCGAATTTTTCTCTATGCTGCACCAACCACCACCTCTCTGCTTTATCTTCTAGCATGCGAGTGGCTAACACCACTCTTCGCTTTTCTAGGCAAATCGTACCATTCAAAATCTTCTCATTCTTCAATGGCCAATCATCAATAATTGTTGGGTCACTAGCACTCTTGAATACAGATGAATTAAAAGACTGAAAGATTTTTAAATGTACATCAACTTATGTCCTAATTTCATATCCAAGATCTGTACTTGTGGAAGACCTTTCGATAGCAATCATTGTCAACCACTTTTGGTATCAATTGAATGATGCCCCATAGCTCAGTTGCTCTGGTTTCCTCATTTGCTTTATTTTGATTATTATTTCTACCCAAAATATTTTCATATCTTAATTCTTACTCAGCACCTGGCCTAAGAGACTTGCCCTCAGTACTTTCTGATTCTCCTTCAGACATATTCATCTATATTGAAAACAATTATTATTCAAATGTAATTTATCATATAATAATTTATCATACATGCATGATATTTTAAGTCGTCTAGGTTACCCGCCCAAGATTCATCAACCTAGAGTTTTGAATAAATCAATTTATATTTATTCTCATTCGTACTTCTTCTAGATCCGACACGCTTCCATGATTTTTTTCATTCAATAATCATGCTCTGATATCATTTTCTGTCACACCCCAACTAGCTCACCTTTAAGGGACGGCTAAGGTGCAACAGAAGTGGATAACTCAGTCATACTAAAATTATAACCAACACTCATCCTAACTTACAAAATCAAGACTAAATAGGAGATGAAACTAATCTAATTAAATTGTCGCAAACATATTTGATACAATTCATTTCATTAATATTCACATATACTCGGAAGCATGAAAATCATAGCATCAAAACATATATATTATACAGAGCTATTAAATTCAATATAAATAAAATGCATACACAAAAAATTGTATAAGATCCCAAAATATAAATATAAAAGTTGTACAAATCACACACGGCTACTCACCCTTGTGCTCCTTACCTCTTTCTTAAAGTAAATAGCGTAGCAACAACAAGCTCAACAAAAAATAAAGGTTAAAATAATAATTTATATACGAAAAAATACAACGTGCATGCTTGTATGTCTATAAATGTGCACACAAGTCATAAATGCTAGAATCGTATAGCACATGTAAAATAAAAGTATGTAATGTATTAAAAATCATGACTGATGTATAAAATATGTATGTCATTCATTCATGTGTAATCATCAACATGTAATCAGAAGCAAGTTCGTAAGAATTATAAACATGTTCAGAGCAATGTCATTTGTAAATGTATAGACCTTAACTATTTTCATGTTTTGTAATATTATAAGTCATCACTCTGTCCCAAAGATCATATTAACTATTAATAAAGTCACCACCACGCCCCCCCCCCCCCCCCCCCNCTCAATTCTGCGCTCTGAAGTTTCACTCTGTACTTACATTAAAGGCTTTCCCAAAAACTAAGTTTTGCTAAACTGGCTGCATTCCAAAAATTTATTGGGTTGTCCTTCTAATTATTACTGATCTGTTGTCTCTTTTATTTTCCTGCAAACAGTTCACTTGAATATGCTTTGGTTGTCCACATTTGTAGCATTTTACTGAACCATTCAAACACTAACCAAAGCATTGTTCCACTTTCTTCACAAAAATAGTTTTTTTTGTTGTGGTAGCCTTCTGATTTAATTTTTTTACTTTAAAGTTATGCTCCCTTACCAAAATCTTTTTCACTTGCTTGTCTGAGGTTGTCACTGCTGACTAGAGAAATTTAGTTCATTTTCAATTTGTTTGTCTTCAACTAGAACTGAGAAATCACTAATTGTGAATGGCGTTGAAGCCAGCCTCAATTGATCTTTGAGGTTGAACAAAATCTATGACACTTTTTCTTCTGGGTACTGATATAGTGAGGTGTATATATGAAAAGAGAAGTGAATTCTGGCTCATATTGTATAGTGATCTGGACTCCTAAGTTAGATTAAAAATTTTATCTTGTAGCACTAATCAGGTGGAAAGCAGAATAAACCAATATTTAAAGACTTCAATAAATTCATTTCACTGACTCTGAAAAAGATCTTAGCTGAAATTTTTCTCTATGCTGCACCTACCACCACCTCCCTGCTTTATCTTCTAGCATGCGAGTGGCTAACACCACTCTCCGCTTTTCAAGGCAAATCGTACCATTCAAAGTCTTCCCATTCTTCAATGGCCAATCATCAATAATTGTTGGGTCGCTAGCACTCTTGAATACAGATGACTTAAAAGACTGAAAGATTTTTAAATGTTGATCAACTTATGTCCTAATTTCATATTAGAGATCTGTAGTTGTGGAAGATCTTTTGATAGCAATCATTTTGTCGACCACTTTTGATATCAATTGAATGATGTCCCATAGCTCAGTTGCCCTGGTTTCCTTATTTGCTCTATTTTGATTATTATTTATGCCCAAAATATTTTCAGATCTTAATTCTTACTCTGCACCTGGCCTAAGAGACTTGCCCTCATTACTTTTTGATTCTCCTTCAGACATATTCATCGATATTGGCAACAATTATTATTCAAATGCAATTTATCATATAATAATTTATCATACATGCATGATATTTTAAGTAGTCTAGGTTACCCGCCCAAGATTGATCAACCTAGAGTTTTGTATAAATCAATTTATATTTATTCTCATTCGTACTTCTTGTAGATCTAACACGCTTCCATGATTCTTTTCATTCAATAATCATGCTTTGATATCATTTTCTGTCATGCCCCAACTAGCTCACCTTTAAGGGACGGCTGAGGTGCAACAGAGGCGGACAATTCGTTCATACTAAAATTAAAACCAACACTCATCCGGACTTACAGAGTCAGGGCTCAATAGGAGATAAAACTAATCTAATTAAATTGCAGCAAACATATTTGATACAATTCATTTCATTAATATTCACATATACTCGGAAGCGTGAAAATCATAACATCAANAGCCTAAGAGACTTGCTCTCATTACTTTTTTATTCTCCTTCATACATATTCATCAATATTGGCAACAATTACTAATCAAATGCAATTTATCATACATGCATGATATTTTAAGTCATCTAGGTTACCCGCCCAAGATTCATCAACCTAGAGTTCTGTATAACTCAATTTATATTTATTCTCATTCGTACTTCTTGTAGATCTAACAGGCTTCCATGATTCTTTTCATTCAATAATCATGCTTTGATATCATTTTATGTCATGCCTCAACTAGCTCACCTTTAAGGGACGGTTGAGGTGCAACAGAGGCGGACAATTCGTTCATACTAAAATTAAAACCAACACTCATCCTGACTTACAGAGTCAGGGCTCAATAGGAGATAAAACTAATCTAATTAAATTGCCGCAAACATATTTGATACAATTCATTTCATTAATATTCACATATACTCGGAAGCGTGAAAATCATAACATCAAAACATATATATTATACAGAGCTGTTAAATTCAACATAAATAAAATGCATACAAAAAAATATATATATTATACAGAGCTGTTAAATTCAACATAAATAAAATGCATACACAAAAAATTGTATAAGATCCCNACTGTTAAATTCAGCATAAATAAAATGCATACACAAAAATATATATATATATTATACAGAGCTGTTAAATTCAACATAAATAAAATGCATACACAAAAAATTGTATAAGAACCCAAAATATAAATATAAAAGTTGTACAAATCTCACACGGCTACTCACCCTTGTGCTCCTGACCTTTTTCTTAAAGTAAATAACGTAGAGTAAGCAACAACGAGCTCAACAAAAAATAAATGTTAAAATAATAATTTATATACGAAAAAATATAATGTGCATGCTTGTATGTCTGTAAATGTGCACACACAAGTCATAAATGCTAGAATCGTATAGCACATGTAAAATAAAAGTATGTAATGTATAAAAAATCATGATTGATGTATAAAATATGTATGTCATTCATTCATGTGTAATCATCAACATGTAATCAAAAGCATGTTCGTAAGAATTATAAACATGTTTAGAGCAATGTCATTTGTAAATGTATAAACCTTAACTATTTTCATGTCTTGTCGTATCATAAGTCATCACCCTGTCCCAAAGATCATATTAACTATAAATAAAGCCCCCCCCCCCCCCCNCGATATCTAATCGCAATGATTTCCAGAGTTTAGTCATTGCTTGAACATCGGGAGTCAGGAATACCACATCTTTGTAGAGCATACTAAAAAACACTATTATAATAGTCTACCCATAACATTACTTATAATATTTAAATCATCATTCCGGTATCAAGCATTCATTATAGGCATTTCATATATAAAGCATGAAATATAACAAATAAATACTTGCAAGGAATAATTTCATAAGTATATTCATCCATATCATATCATAGCATAGTATCACATATATCATTAGAGAAATCAACTTGCATGCTGACATTCGAAGCAGGTATCTATCCACAATATGCAAGAAATCTTAAATATATTAGTGTCAAATGTGGAATCAGATGATAAACTATAAATAATTATTTTTCTTAAGTTAGCACAATATTATTTCACCTAACTAGCTGCCTTAAACGAGTTCCCACACACTCATTTCGAGCTTGCCGCCACATGTAAACAACCTAAATATCATAAGGATGGTAGAAATTCATGAAATTTGGACTCATATCGTAATTTAATCTAAAACTTAACTTATTTGTCAAAACATATCTCAAACGAGATTCTCGACATAAATCTGTCTTTCCGATACCGCCTATTCTTCTCCCCTCATATTCCCATCACCTCAATCTTCCCTTGATTTACGGAAGCTCGCAAATCAAGTTTGATGCTTACAACACAAGTTCGACGTCTGTTATGACTATCGAAAACAAATAAATGCACAAAACCGAGGCAAAAGTCAAAATGAAAGTGTGAGGAAGAAAAGAAATGCTCAAATAACATGCATAAGGGTTTAGTACTCACCAATTTCACCACGGGCTCACTACAACGAGTTAAGGCTCCCCTGTGGTCGCTCAATTCAAGCCTACTATAGTGCAGAACCGTGTGATCCCTTCTAATCACGCAAAACGAAGAAAAATAGAGGAAAAATGATGGGAATTGCGGCACTTAAAGTGATCCCACCTAAAATCTCGTCCCACGATCATCACCAAGTTGATGCATGCATGCACGTGTAAGTGCGGTAATGTCGGCTAGCTATAGTGTGTGTTACGGAATTAGAGAGATTACAAAAGGAGATTAAGATTTAATTAAGATAATTATACTTATAACTTTAAAATTTAATTTCTCTCAATCAAAACATAATTAATACAATGTGTTTTATATCGAATTGATCGTTTTCATGCGTAGAATTTTATAAAAATGATTCGGTTGATTTATGATGGGTGCAAATTTGAGTTATATTTTTAAAATTTGTATTCCCAAATTTTGGGTGTTACACTAAATACCTAAAATAATGTCAAATAACAAAAAAATTATTTTGATGTCAATGGCTAAGAACAAAGACGATGTTCAAACTTATGCATATTATAGAGTGATCAAACTTTTAAAACATAATATGAAGCCACCAGAAGATTAATGGAAAATGGACTTCGAAAATTTATGATAGTAATAAACAATCAATTAAATTTCATTCAAAAAGATTTACTATAGAACACTCTATTAAAACAACAAATGAAACAGTTAGACAATATACAAAATATTCTTATGATCTTTTATTGAACTTAAAATGGCATGCGATCAAACAGGAAAAGAATTGGATTAATCAATAATAAAGTAATTAAGGATACACATTATGAAACATTAAATATTATTTGTAGTTGTGGATTAATCAAATATCTTTGACTGTAGTAGGTTACAATACCAAGGTTCAATATTGAGACTGTTTTTTTATTACTAACAGAGATGTTTGGAAAGGATATTTAAAGTGAGATGATTTGGTGTACATTTATTGCAGATGGCATAATTTTAATGGGTGAGATGCCCACTAAAATAAATTAGAAAGTAGAGCCATGGATAAAACATTTTGACAATG
>JXCR01148287.1:379289-403327 GCA_002079205.1 Phalaenopsis hybrid cultivar
ATATATATATATATATATATATATATATATATATATATATATATATATATATATAATGAAAAGAGCATCTCGTGGCTCCTTACGCGTTAATATAAAATAAAATTACAAAATAGAGAGGGAAAGTGGATCCCCAACTAAAAGAAAAAACAAATATATTACAAAGGAAAACAAAATGGTGCATGAAACAGTAAGTATACCCAAAATACATGTGATCCCCAAAAAGTATACGAAGGAGAAAGTATAACCAAAATGGACATGTACACAAAACACAAAAAATCAAGGCCCTCGGGCACCAATAAGAAAAACTGAGAGCGCCCAACAAAACTTGATAAACGATGGAGCATTGAACTTTCCCAAAGAAGACTTCTAGAAAAACAACGAACATGCGAAACAGTAGTTCCCCCAATCAGACATTCCAAGAAGCACTCTCCCAGACAAAATAAATCCTGAAATCTAGTTGAGTGCAACAAGAAAATCACTGCACGAAGAAATTTTTCCAAAATAATTCCAAAAAGAAAATTGCCCAAACCATTGACCTGCAAAGCGGAAATCCGAAACATCTTGAGCAAAAGACCAGATAGCAGCAAAGAAGCGTAAAAATTAATGTATAAACTCCATGTAGCAAAGCACCAGGGGGTATATGGCGGTAAAAGCTCCATGCGAAAAAAATTAGTGAATAGATCCAATGTAGCAGATAAACAGAACCCAATACGCAGAAGCCAAAGCACATCAAGCAATAAACTACCAGCAAACCCCAAATCATGAACTGAAATAAACTTATCGCCTAATGTAAGGCACATCTAGCATATCTCCATTTAACAGAGTTTGCAAATGAGGTGGGGGCAGAACACCTACCAAAACTCTTTTCAAGCCTTGTTTAGCAAGCCAATCGGAAAAGGAATTACATTCCCTATAAATGAAGTGCATTTGTATAACCATATTATGCTTTTTAATGAAATCCTGGATCATGTTTAGCAAGCAAATAATATTCCAAACAGGACGAATGTTCTTATGAAACATGTTAACAAGTACTATGGAGTCCGTCCCAATATATAAAGATTGAAAACGGAAGATAACCGCAATCTGAAGAGCATACCAATAGAAGAACACTCAACCTCTAAAGGAGTAGTGGCACAAACTGGTGAGACAAAATAACAGAGGCAGCTACCCGATAAATCACGAAAAATACCACCTGTTCCAGCGCCTGATATAGTCCAACTTCCGTCCACATTAAGCTTAACCCAACTATCGGAGGAGGGTTGCCAACTAATCAAAGTGGCCATCCTACCCCTCAAAGGAGTTTTAGAGCATATAGTAATGAGACGAGAGGCTTTAAGATAGTAAGCAATAATATAAGAAGTGGTGGTAGTAGGTGTAGGAGGTAGTGCCTCATACTTATGTGCATTCCTTGCAGACCAGAGGAACCATAAAATAACATACGGAAATGGTTCCAGCTTCCCCTCATAAATAGGTGCAGCTTTCCAAGCATTTAAAAAATTATTCAACTCCAACCGATCATTCAATCGTGGAGTCCAATCTATCCCGAAATACCCTCCAACCAAACTCTAAACTTCACGAGCAAAGAGGCAATCAAAGAAAAGATGTGAGGCAGATTCCTCCTCAAACTTGCAAAGATAGCACCGCAAAGCCACACACAATCCTTTTAATTTCAAAATATTATCAAAGGGCAAGAGCATTAAAAAATATCTCCAAAGAAAGAATGAGATAGAAGGGGATAAAAAAGCATTCCATAATGAAGAAGTCCAACAACAAGGATTGAAAACATGTAGTTTTTGATAAAATAATTTAGTGATGGAGGCATGAGAGGTAAATTTCCATAACGGTTTATCCAATTTAGATGGGGATATAGGTATTTTTATGACATTTCTAGCTTTATCACCAACCAAAGTCATAAGCTTATGAACATCCCAAGAGTCATCCCTCCACAAATTGAAAACAAGCAAAATGTTATTCTCGGAAGAATGAAAGATATTAGAGAAATCTTCCACACTCCACTGATCGGACCAAAAAGATAAATTACCAATGCCAACATCCCAAAAGATATATTTTTGAGCAACGGGATGAGCTTTAAGCAAAGCTTTCCAAAGCTTAGTATCACCAACTTTCCATTGAACATCAGAGGGGTGAGAAAAGGTGCAATATTTTTTATGCAGAAAGCGAACCCAAAGTGAAGTACCCATTCGAAACCTAAACCAGAGTTTACACATATTAATTTTCGTGATGTGCTTTAGGTTCTTAAAGCCCAAGCCTCCAGCAATATTTGGTTTGCAAACTTTATCCCAAGTAGTCCAAATTTTTTGATGGCCGCTACCATACCACAAAAATTTGTTAAAAAGTTTTTCAAGAGTGATTTGAGTACTTTTTTCAGCTGCAAAACCTGAAGGGCATATAAAGGAATGGCGTGGAGGACATGCTTGAGTAAAGTGAGCCGACCACCATTAGAGAGGAAATTATTTCTCCAGTCGTTTATTTTTGCTTTAATTTTGTCCACCACATCATCCATCTGTGTCTATCTCTTTTTACCATGCAAAATATTAACACCCAGGTATTTAAGAGGAAGAGATGTCACTTGACAATCAGTATAAGAAGCAGCCCATGTAGTATGAGTAGCACTAACATGTTTACCAAAAAATAGTTGACACTTAGCCTTTTTAAAGGTTAACCCCGAAGTGTTCTGAAATATATTTAGCGTCCACATCTAAGATTTAAAAGCATTTTTACTGGCATTTGAGAAAAGTGTAGCATCATCTGCGTAGGCGAGGTGACTAACCATAAGCTTCGATTTATGAGAAAATTGAGTGTAAGGATGAAGCAGCTGCATTTGATTCATAAGCCTTGAGAGGTAATCAAAATCAAGGATAAAAATCGTAGGAGAGAGAGAGGGTCTCCTTGTTTAATACCCCTAAGGGAAGAAAAAAAGCCATAAGATTTCCCATTCACAAGCACACTATAGTAGTTATGTTCCAGCCATCTCTTGATAATGCAGCAGAAATTCGCAGAAAAACCTCGATCCCGGAGTGTACTCAAGATAAAATCCCAATTAATTGTGTTAAAAGCTTTTTTTTATGTCAAGCTTAATCACCGTGTTACCACCCCTACATTTCTTATCAAGGTCTTCAATAATTTCTTGAGCAAGTAGTATATTATCTGATATTTCCCTCCCTTGAATGAAAGTCGATTGCTATGCGGAGATGATTGTAGACAAATGAGGTTGTAAATGAGCCACATTAATCCTGCTGATAACTTTGGAAAGGACAGAAGTGAGGGAGATAAGGTGGAAATTATCCCAGCTGATTTTATCATCACACTTAGGAATAAGCACAATAAGAGAAGAATTGAAATATTTACCTGGGTTATCACCCAGAAAATTGCTTTGTATGGCACTTATCACTTTTTGATGATATCCCAGCATTTGATGTAGAAGGTTGATGTGAAGCCATCCGGACCTGGGGCCTTATTAGGGTTTCATCTTTAGTAGGGGCGTCTGTAAGTGCAACAAGGATTTCATCTTTAGTAGGGGCGTCTGTAAGTGAAAGAGAGGAGACATAATCTCGTTCCTCAGAGAAGAGATCAGCATTAATAGGCAAGACAAAAGTTTGGCATTGGAATAAGTTAGTAAAATATTGAACAGCGCAATTGCCAATCTCATTAGGATCAGTAATAATTTCACCGTCAGAAAATTTGATTTTCAGAATAGTATTTAGGTTATGCCTGCGTTTAATAGATGCACGGAAAAAAGTAGTGTTTCTATCTCCACAGGCAAAATAAACATCATTAGCTTTTTGTTTAAGAAAATCTTCCTCCAAATCAATTGCTTGAAGCAGGGAAGCATGTGCTTGAGCAACATCGCTAATCCATTGCGGAGTACAACAATCATCGGCTTCTAATAAGTCAACCTTTTGTTGTACATCCGCAGCTTTAGCATGAACATTACCAAAAACATGGTAATTCCACTCACGTAAGTGAAGAGACACCTTTTTATATAGTTGCCATAAAATATACCAGGAGTTGCCCATATTATCAAAACACCACATATGTTTAATGAGATTCAAGAAAGTAACGTGAGAAGTCCATATATTGAACAGCTTGAATTTATAGCAGGGTAGAAGGCAAGCGTAAGTAAAATCGGACGATGATCGGAAGCAGCAGAGTTCAAGTGTTGAACTTTAGAGATAGGATAGTAGTTGAGAAAATGCTGACTGGCAAGAAATCTATCAAGTCTTTGTGAGAGAAAACCACGGCGACAAGTGTAAGGGGAGCCAAAATAACCCAAATCATGTAATCCAGCATCAACAATCTTGCCACAAAAATGATTAATGAGAGATAAGTCACGTCTCCTACCACCCCTCCTCTCTGAAGGCTTTATGATCATGTTAAAATCTCCTCCGACAAACCAACTCTCTTTGATCACCTCTCCCATCTGCACAAGTTTATCCCAAAGAAGCACTTTATCCTGTAATAGAGAGCTTGCATAGATAAAAGTGGCTTACCCCTGAAAATTATCCATCTTGTAAGTAGTAAGCACAAATTGTTCTTCATCTTCAACAATTGACAAATCAACCTGTTGCTTCCAGAAGATCCAAATTTTATTGTTTTTGTTGCAATAGTGATTGTAGTTTAAAAATCTCCTAAAGACTTTGCCCTGATTCACAGAAACAAAAGGCTCTAAGATAGCAAAAATAAAAAGCTTATGAACACTACATAAGTGTTTGAGTCGATTAAGGGAGCTAGGGTCCACCGCTCCCCTAATATTTCAAACCAATATGTTAAACATAGATTCTCGAACTACCCCTTCTAAAAGTCCCAGAAGGGGTGTCAAACTGTTCACCATCAGAAAGTGATTTTCATTCACGAATAATGTTTTCACTATCAAGATGCATAAGCTCATTTTTCCTTTTGCTTTTACTTTTTTTTACTAGCTTTTTGAACCAACCATTCCTCCTTTAACAGATTAGTGGCCTCCAAAATATCAGCCTCATGCAGTACACTCTTACCCAAAGGATTTGAACTATCATTAACAGTTGGGGGAGGGGGGTGGGGGGGTGTTAACCTGCAATTCATTTAGATTTGTATCATTTAGAGCAACATCAAATTGGAATGATCGAGTTATCATCAATAGAAACATGGCGTTAAGTGAAACTTCCATCACTAGTGCTAGCAACCAAATTGTCATTAAGGAACTGTGTGCCAACAGGGGATAGAAAATTTGCATCTTTATCAATATTTAGGTTTTATTGCAGCCTCAATATCAATATGCTCGGTGCCCTACACCCTAGCAGTGTGGGGATGCTCAAAACCATTCTTTAAATGTGGATATAGACGATAACAGTTAGCAGAAAGATGTCCAAACATGTGACAATGTGTGCAATAAGGTGAATGTCGCTCTATCTCAACTTTTTGCAAGTAACCCTCATGAGCGGAGTCAATCCAAATCTCATCACAGAAAGACAAGGTGATGTCCCGTTCTACTAAAACACGAGCCTCAGAAGGCCTCGTGAGCAAGAAAGTGGAACTATCCATTTTTAGAGGTTTTTCATATGCCGCAACAAGAGAAAAAAGAACTTTATGATTAAATAAATGGAGCTTTAAACTAGGGAATTTCAACCAGACTAGAATAATGGGAGGTTCCAATTTAGGATCAAAGCCCACATTCCATTTCAGAAATTTCATAATTATATCATCAAATTTAAGAAAACGACGAGAAAATAAACGTGTGTAATCTTCATCATTGGATAGTTGGATAAGAATATGTCTCCCATCAAGGGGGCTGATTTTCCATAATCCCGTAAGCTTCATAAATTCAAATTCCCTCCTTACCACTTCAAGCTTAGGATGCCCAAAAATGAATTTCCCAACCAGGGTGTGCCGACGCGAAGAGGAAAGAGTAGTAGATTCATCTTCAGTCACAAACATGGCAAGTTTACCATTTTTCCCAATTTTCGGATAAAATTAATCTCCCCCAAAATGTAAAGCCTCAAGGAAAGATGGAGGAAAAAGCCATGTGTTACTCAATTTGGAACCCCCATTACCCGTGAGTGCATCCGCAAAGGAACGATCCATAGGAGTTCCTCTGAAGATCACGACCGATCGAGTAAAGCGTAAGGAAACAACTAAATAAGGAAAAAAGGGAAGATCTCACCGGCGAAAAGATGAGAAGTAGGCTTTCACCACCACATGCTATCGAGGGAAACCTCAAAATCCATGGGGATGCCGAAATCGCCTCCAAATCGCCCTTGCCCTGGCTCCCGCAGACGCCATTATATATATATATATATATATATATATATTTGCGTGTGTGTGTGTGTGTGTGTGTGATTGGTTTAAGTATTATGAATCTATTGTGCAGAAGAAAGATGATAATACTTTGAAAGTTAAGGTTAAGCAGTCAAAATGGAAAAATGTTTTGAATTAATGGCATTAGAACAATAGAGATTGCTTATGCATGGCCATGCAGTAGCCACTTTAGATTTACAGTTGAGTAGAGAAGATAATCTTAGATTCATAGGAGAACCTGCCACACAGTATAGAAAGCTGTCCCGTAATCCAGCCTTCTTTTTATTTATTAGTTCCATTGGTGTAGCTTAGATTTACTTTTCATTTTAGCCAACAGTTAGGGTAGAGTTTCTGCATTGTATGGCATTGCTTCATAAAATAATAAAACAATACAAACTGCCCTTCTTCAATTGAATTCCTTGCACAACAATTGAGATTGGAAGGGAAAAAATTTTAGCTATTCCGTAAACAACCTTAATGGAATATAGAGTTTCATCTTTGATATAATAGAAGTAGCAATTGAAGTATTAGTCATCATAAAAATGAAACATCTTTACCTATTTTAGTTCATGTGTTATATGCAAACATTAAGAAATTATACAAATTTCTTTTTCTATCATGATATTTCACTACAACTATTTCTTCAAATGTGACGCTTTATCTTTATGATGGAAAGTAAAACTTCGTCTCACCTTTCACTACAATTCTTTCCCAGCAAAATCTCACCTCAACCTAATTGTACTAACATAAGGTTTTCTAATTTAATCAATTCGAGCAAAAGAGCAAAGGTGGGAATTTCTCAGAAGTGATTTAGAGAACTTGGACTAAATATATATACATAAACAACGGATTCAAAGCAGTTATTAACTACATTTTAATGTAAGAAGAAGGTCAAGGGTTTGAGTTGTTGAGGAAGAAGTCATTGAATATTGAATCTATAAATAAGACGGTAAACTCATTTTACAATTTATGGTTTAATCAAATTAACAGTATAATGATTCTGACACGAAAATATGTCAACATTAATTGAATTAAACAACTGATATTTATAAGAAAAGAATGCAATTGGTTTTTGGATTTAAGTAATACTCAACTTAAATCCAGCCAAACAGATATTTTGAGATTTCAAATCCCATTGTGAAGCTAAAACCCCTTTTACTGCCGAATTTGATAAAACCTAGGAAGTGTAGCATTTAAGAGATTTACGAACTTACAGCGACGAACTCTTCCCTCTCGCCGTGATTCTCTCTAATTTGCCGTAGCCGCCTCTATCGCGGTCTAGGAAAGGATGTTGAAGTCGCATGATACGAGATTTCAGCTTTCTCTTAACATAAGGAGGGCGATCTCGGAGATCATCGAAAGAGACTGGGAAGTCGAAGAAGTCCGGTATTCATCGACGGAGATGGCGGATCATGAAGATTTGTTAGGGATTTAAGTTTGAGGATTGTTAATATCGTTTATTTAGCTAAATGTGCAATTATTTAATAATTAATTTAGAGTTAAAATATCCTCGGCCAATAATTAAAAAGGAAATTATTTGTTGAACTTTTTAAATTTATATCATATTTTTTATGATTTATTTATTTAAATACTATATTAAATAATTTATCATTTGTAATTTTAAGAAAATTGAAATATCAATAATTATGAGTTAATTGCGCAATAAAAATATTTCCAAACATACTCAAAATTACTAAGAAAATAGAAATAATAATATAGCTAAAATTTTATTGAAATGGTGATATATTAATATTAATTAGATATTTTAATTAATGTAATTAGTTAATTTGATTTGATTATTATTAATTAATTAAAATCTTACATTTAGAATTAAAAGCTAAATGAATTGGTTGTGGAAGTTTAATAGCAAAAAGTGTAAATGAGATGAACTTAAGCAAGCACAAATGTTTGTTCATCTTTATTTTATTTGAATTATTTTTGTTCTCGTACATATTATTTTAGTTTTCTACTCAATGCAAATTTATTTATTCATTACAACTTGTGTATGGCTCGAATATAGCTCAAATTATTTAAAAATAAAAAAAATTTAATATAGACGTTAAGCAGATTAAAAGTGAATATTGAAGTTAGTAATTAATGTGTTTAAATATCTCTTATATGCTTGAAGCCAAAGCATTCAACCAAAATTTTAAAAGAGTTTTGCGCCTTAATGTAATTCATATACATGAAAATAATTTGTTATGCAAAATAATGCAAAAAATAAAAACATAAAACAAGCAAATAATCAAACATCGTGTGATTTACATGGTCGGCATAAATCTGCCTGTGTCTATGATGAAAGGTCATTCCACCATCAATTGGTGGAGAGAAAGTAAAAACGATTGAAATAGGATGACAACTCCCCACAACAAAAATTTAACATAATCCATTATATAAATAAGAGAGGATAATAACATATAAATTAAGAATATTTCTAATATTGGAAAGATCTTGTAATTAGATATCCTCTAATTATGTTACATTATATCAGTCTTCCTAACATAAAAATGATCTTATAATTAGATCTCATCTTATTATGTTACATAATATCAATCTTTCTAATATAAATATTTATAATACACATCTATTAGATTTAATACTTTTCAGAACAATTTTCACCTCAGCTCTCACTTCCAGATAAATGGGAAATGACCAAAAGGAGCTCCAATACTAAAACGGCTGCACCAAGAAGGTTGCTTACCTACGAAGAGATTAAGCTTCAAAATGCCCAAATGGCTACAGTATGTGAGCTTTTGGGCTTGTAGAACATATGTGAGCTTTTTTTAGTTAGAATCTCCTTCGTATATATCTTATTTAATAGAATGTTGACATCATCAATCAAGTCTCAAACAAAGTGATACTTCACATCAATGTGTTTGGTGTTGATGAACTATATTTATGGCAATAATATTGCACTCTAACTATCATAAAACACCTCTAGAGACTCATGATCAACTCCCAAGTCATTCAATTAGTCTTACATCCAATTTCTTTCCTTAATAACCTTTATAATTGTCATATAATCAGCTTTTTAGTAGACAAACTAATAGTAGACCGAAAAATCGATCATCAACTAATTGAACCTCATGCAAACAAAAATAAATATTCAATCATAGATATGCACCCACACATATCACTTGTGTAGTATGAATAAATGTACCCTACACACAAATCAACAATGGATGGTTGTCTTTCAAACACTAAGCTGATAAAATTTGTACCTTTCAGATACATTACGATACGCTTCACAATTTGTCAATGAATCTTTCCTGGATAATGCATGAACATGCTCAAAACACCAACCACTTATGCAATGTATGGTCTCGTACAAGCCATGGCAAACACAAACATCAAACTTCTCATTTCAATAGCATAAGAAATGAATCACATATTTTTCATCTTCTAGTCATCTTTAGAACATTGGTCTGAACTCAACTAAAAGTAAGATGTAATGGGTAGACTCATCGTTTTCCTCGAGTCATCAAACCTAAACTTTTTTAGCATCTTTAGAATATATGCTCCTTGTGTGAGCAAAACCTTTCCAGTTGTCTTGTCCTTAAGAATCTTCATGCTAAGAATTCTATGAGTTTCACTCAACTCCTTTACCTCAAAATATTAGGGCTTTTATTTCTTCAATCTACAATTTCATCCTAATAGATAGATATCATTATGTTATCAACATATATAAGCAATTTTATGAACTCACTATTGGCCAACTTCTTTAAATATGCATAATAATTGTAATGGCTCATCATGTAGTCTTATCCCTTCATAAACTGATCAAAATTATTTTACCAATGCAGTAATGATTACTTCAACCCTTATAATATTTTTTAGTCTGAAAATCAAGTCTTTTGAGGTTCCATATCTAAATGACTGCAACATATAGATCTCTTCTTATAATTTCTCATGTAGAAAAATTGTCTTCCCATCAAGCTGGTCCAAAATTAGATTGTATTGTCCTATAAGTGATAAGAGAATATAGATCGATTGATGCTTAACCACTTGAGGGGACACCTCCTCAAAGTTAATCCTTACTCGTTGCTCAAACCTTTTTGCCACTAACCTAGCCTTGTATCATACCTCCACTCCATGATATCCTTAATTTTTTGCTTGCAGTCATTTGCACCCAATTGTTTTCCTTCCTAAGAAAAGCTTCACTGACTTCTAGGTAGTATTCTTTTGAAGAGACTCCATCTATTCATCCATTATCTATTTCCAAATATCATCACCTTGACTCTACATGGCTTCCTTGCAATGACAAAAAAGTTTTAGCCTTCGTGGTCAAAGTACAAGTACATTGTGATCCCTTAACTACACTGATTTTTGTATATTTTGGTACTTGGTCCTGCTCTCATCAATAGATTCCAAAGTAAGGACCTTATCCTCATTTTATTTTTCTGCTTCCACCTAAGCATTGTCAATAAGTACCTAATGAGTTGTAATTGAATCAAGTATTTGAATAGGAGTGGATGAACTCTATAGAATAAACAGAGTTGGATCAAACTCAAACTTATGTTACATATTTGTAGTCACAATAGAACTCTCCACATGCTTTGAGTTATAATGATTTAACAAGCTTGCTTAGTTAAATGTAATATCCTTGTTAATGACAATTTTATTCCTAGTTTGATCATAAAGTTTGAAGCCCTTGACTCCACGTCTGAAGCTAATGAAGATTGCCTTCTTTGAGCATAGTTTCAGTTTATCATTCTGCACATGATACTAAGTTGGATACCCAAATATCCTCATTTTCTCATAATGTCTAGCAGAATGCCTCAATCGCATCTCTTTGGGGTATTCTTTCAAATGTATGTAAAAGACAAACGATTCACTAAGTGACAAGTATAGTATATGACCTTACACCATTGTATTCATCCAACTCAGCATTGGATAACATATACTAAAATTTCTCCACCAATGCATTCATCCTCTCCACCACTCCATTTTGTTAAGGTGTTTCTTGAACAATGAATTGGTGCTCTATCATAGCTCTCTAGCACTTTCACAAAAACAAATTTGATGTAAGTTCACCCTTATTGTCTAATCTGATATCTTAGATCATTTTATTAATCTAAGTTTAAATACACTTCTTTTAGGTGATGAAATTCTCCACCACCTCGTACGCCCAAATATATGCAGAATAATCATCAATAAATGCGACAAAATATTTATGCCAGCCAAATGATATCGTATTTGTCAAACGTCAAACATATGTGTGAACATATTATAAAATAACATTTGTATGTAGATGATAATACCAAAAGATACTCTTACCTTTTTATCAAACACATAATATTCTAGAAATTGAGCTTGCAAGTGCTTGCTCCTTTAATCAATTATTACTGCATCAAAATCTAAGTGAAGACTCTCAAGCATGAGATAGTCACATATACCACAATATAATGACATTAGAAGAACAATCAACAATAGTAGCAGTTAGTGGGGGATTTTTGTGTTTTCACATATCATATAACTTTCAGAAGGCCTCTATCTAAATGATTGACCGCGATATTTAAAAAGATGATATATTTATGTCGATGAAAGGAAATACTACCTTAAAAGTTAGTCATTCTGATGATAAAAAACGTTGTAAGTCTATGGAACTAGGGATTTTTTCCTTACCTTACGGGTGTAAAATAAGATTTATTTTATTATGGATTGGGTTCCATATAAAGGCAAATCCTTATAGTTAATTACATTTTCAGAGCCATAAGCCCTAAAGAAAACTCTCGATAAATATAATAGCCTATATTATTTATACTGTAAGGTTGGGCTTTCAAAGTTGAGGTTTCAGCTACGAAGGATCCAAGTTAGAATTTTTGGAAGAATTGAGCTCAAAAGAATGAGACTTATAATTCAATGACAATGTATCATGGAAAAGCTTGGACAAAGTGATTTAAAAATCTAAGGAAGAAGGTTTATCCAAAGGATGGTGGTCGAAGAGTTTGCAAAAGATTGGCATCGAGCTTTGATTTAATAGGATGAGGTCAAAAATGAGATCAAGAATGATTAGATTGCTGGTTTGAAATTATCAGTAGGAAAAATTTCTATACGGAATTAAGGTCCTAGACTCCATAAGGAATCCTAATAGGTGGACTAACCTGAACTTTCAAAATAACTTCCTTAATCAGGACGCTTATGGCGCTTTCCATCATTCTGAATATGTTTGTATCCTTTAACTATGACCAACCTTATAATCATAAATCCTCTTTGAGCATCATGATCATGGCATGTGGAGGCTTTTTTAGTTTTAATGCTGTTTGAAATACCTTCTTCAGTGACTATAAGTTAGTTTTGAGGCATGGAAAATCTCTTGTTTGTAGACAACTGATGCAACTGATGCATCCTTTAAAGTTGACAACACTAAAAAATAAGGAGGCAACTGATGCATCATTAATAAGTTTATCATTTAACATGAATTTTGAGGCATGGAAAATCTCAAGGTAGCTTTATTAGTAATAAATGATCAAACAATGATTAAAAATCTTCAAAAACTTTAGTTTCAGCACTCATAGTCAAAATGATACACTCGATGAGATGGACCCAATGATACCTCTCAATTTGAGTCAAATCAAGCCATTAATATACTTTTAGGTGTTTTTCAGTGCATAATTAGAAAGTCAAATGATTATGAATCTGAAAAACTTATAGTCAAATCAAGTATCTCAATAAGATGAATCTAACGAGCTCAAGATCACTCAATTTTAACATCATCAATGCATTCAAAGATCCAATATACATCATCGAATGGAGGGAACAAATTTAGAAGGTCCAATGGAATGGTCTGGATTCATTTCTTGTTTGTAGAGAGACCTCTCTGAAACTCAATAAATAAAGCCCTACACTCTCTTGAGAGGAGACATAGAGATGATCCTGAAGAAAGATTAAAAGAAGGAGATGAAGCGTAGTGTCATTTTTGCATCAAAGATCTAGTGAATTCTTTTGCTCATGTAGCCGCTGACCATCATCAACCACCATATGTTGGCCACCGTCCACCAACATCGGCCACCCTCTACCACTGATCATCATCACCCGTCACCCACTCATTAAAGTGAAGTTCCTTGTGGAGTCATAAGGTGTATTGTGAAATCTCAGTGTAAGTTGTGGAATAGTGAAGCACCCGACAGAGCAATGTGTCATCTTGTACAACATGCAAAAACTAAGGCTGTCAAAATGGCTCGTTGTTCGCGAATAGCTTGTGTTCGACTCGTTAAGAAGCTTATGTTAGGCTCGTTCACTAAGTTAACGAGCCAAACACGAATTTGTTTGTGTTTGACTCGTTTTGGCTTGAAATACTACTAATCAATTATATATATATATCTTTGATGAGTAGTATTTTTAAAAAACTTAATTGACTACAAGGCTACAAAGATTTATAGTCAATTAAAAGTATTAATGAAGAAAATAGAATAAAAATTATTAAGTTAGATTCAAATGATGTTTTAAATCTTACCCCAATCCTTAACATCTTATGGCTTCGTGATTAGGGTAGTCAAAATGATTCTTTGTTTGTGAACTGTTCGTGTTCGGCTCCCTAAGCAAATGAGCCCAACACGAACACACTTTTTGAGCTCGAATATAAATGAGTAGAACACGAGCTGAGCTTGAGCTCTCTTGTGTTCGGCTCGTTTACACCCCTAACAATAACACACCTAAAAGATGGTGTAACATCGCACCCAAAATACTAAGCAATGGCACAACCAAATGATGGTGGAACAACACAACTTAAATACGGTACAATGATGCCTCCCAAAAATGGTGTAACAATGCCCCCCGACAATGGTGACTTTTTTTAGACTCCTAAAGCTCTCTCTTCACAATTCACCACTATGACCTACAAGACTAACTACGACCTATGTGGCTTATAACTCATGCAAACCTCGACTGTGGTCTTTATGGCCTATGAACATCATCACCGCCCGCCACTATGGCCTATATGACCAATTACAATCAGTCCACATCTCGTTTATCTCCCAACTCCAGTCCCTGCAACCTATAGAAGTCATCACAATTCACAACTATGACTTATGTGACCAACTATAATATATGTGGTCCACAGCTCGTTCAACTCCCTTCTCTAGCCCCTAAGGCCTATGGATGTCATCACAGCTCCCGACCTCTTCCTTTGTAGCCTACGAATGTCATCACAACTCAACAATATAGCCTATGTGGCCAATTATGGCTTGCATGGTCCGTAGCTCATGTACGCATGACTCTGGCCTCCACGGTCTACGAACAACATCACAACTCACCATTACTGCATATGTGGCTAATAACTCATGTAGCTCCAAATTCCAGCCCTTTGTAGCCTATGAATGTCATCACAGCCCATCATTACGACCTATATGGCCAATTACGACTTGCATGATTCACATCTTATGTAGCTCATGACCCCAAAATTTGCAGAACATTATTTTTGGATACTGATACGAATATGTGAACAATTAAGGCGTATGTGGCTTATAGCTTGTGTAACTATCGACACATAGCTCGGTGGCCTTCAGACGTCATCAAAACTCACCATTAAACCCTACATGACCAACTAGGACCTACGAGGTTGATAGCTCATATAGCTCCCAACTTTGGCTCGTGTGACCTACCAACGTTATCGTAGTTCACCACAACACCCCATATGAGCAACTATGGCTTATGTGGCTCGCAAACTCCATGGTTTCCTACTATGGTCTCTATGGTTAGTTGACGCTCATGAAGCAACCATTTGCAACCCACACGACCAACTAATATCATGACTTTCAACTACAGTTTATAAAACAAGCTTGCTATGCGATCCTCTACAAAATTCACGATAGGGTACTACGCCATAGCAATCGATTTTGTCCCTTACAACTTGCTATCACTAAGAACTATACTAATTATAGTCAGACGACTAATATCGAAGAACCATTATTTGTACATTTTCAAGAATCAACTTTGTAACTCTATCTTCCTCAATATAGGAGAATATGAACATGTGTGCTTACAGTTCATAGTGGATTATCTTAATAAGGCTAGACCTCATTATTTTTTTTTCTCTTTTCCAAGGTTTTCAACGTAAAAATTGAGATGTCTACTCATGTCTACTTCTATTTAATTACCTGAGTGTATGTTTAAGTTTTCGCACAACACTAAAATGATAATTTATTATTCTATCGTCACAAATTTTTCGACACATATCAATAAGAATTGTTTGTTATGTATGATGCGTGCTAGAAAATTAGCGGCAGTAGAGTAGCAAATTATCGTCTTAGTGTCAGACAAAGATTCATCACACACTCAGAAGAGAGAAAACAACTAATAATGACATCAGAAGTTTTTACGTAAAAAACTTAGAAAGTGAAAAAATCAAAGTCTAGCCCAACTGAAGAAATCCACTATAAACTGGATATTACACGTACAATCTCTCGTCCCACATGCGAGAAAGGGTTGAACACTCTTTGGAGTTACAATGTCAATGCACGAATGAACTTGTTGTAAGAAGTGGGCAGCGACCAATGAAGATCGGTGGAGGCAAGCAGGTGGTGGTCGACGACGATCGGCAGTGATCGGTAGTTATTGGAGGTGGTCGATTGTGATCGATGGTTGTCGGCGGTGGTCGACAGAGTTTAAAGGTGATCAACGGTGGCAATAGTGGTGTTGGACTTCAGCTCTTTCTTAAAACTCCAAGTTCTTTCTCAAGCTCAAGCTCTCCCACCCCTCCCCCCTGACATTTAATACAGGAATATGACCCACTTTGATCGACCGGTCCTAAAAGCTTCCTTCGATCTAACGGTATTTGATGGACATTTGAGTACCTTAACGATGTTGAAATTGAGTAATCTTGGGTTTGTTATATTCATCTTTTCGAGACTCTTGATTCGACAAATTTTGATATCATTGGGTTCGTCTTATCGAGCCGGTCACTTTGACTATAAGTTTGTTGAAATCAGAGTTCTGGATGACTTTTTATCAATATTTGAATAATTTTTTTATTTTCAGATGATTATGTTGAGATTCGTATCATGCATCGGGCCGGCAGATGAGATTTTGTTGATAGAGTATCAATGTACATGGGCCATATCTTCTTACAACTTGCTGATGTGAGCATGCATATATGCACGTGTGGATAAGCATAAGAAATATCAATAATGGAGGAGCTTAAATTTAATTTTTAAAGATTATCGAAGGAACACTGCATGCTGTCATTATCTTCACGCACGTATGGGTCAACGCCTCATTAATGTTGGCTACAGATGGACTTCTGATTGCCCGATGTTTGCCAGTTATGTGAGCCTACCAGCCGGGGGCCAAATTTTACTTGAAGTTCTCTACCTTTGAAAATGATGGCCTCATGGCCCCATATGATTGTTCTAATTTATTTTTTTATTAAAAAGCCATTAATTTGAAGCCATATAATTATATTCTTTGAATATTTTGAAAGATAGTGATGCACAACAAATTACTGGCATTCATATGAATTTTAGTGCTGAATACACACATGTGTATAATATATCTATATGTGTATCTGTGTGTGTGATGTTCTTACATATCTAGCACATGAAACATTATTATTTATGTATCTTACACATAAAAATTTAATATCACAAATTTAAAAAATTAAACTGAACATGATGAGGAGTAAACGACGATAGAGGAATGTCGTGACGATGTTTAGGCTTCACTCAAACCCGTCAGCTCCTGTAAATGAGAACACAGAGTACAAAGACATCTGAAACTCCTATCTTTCTCTCATCCGGTCAACGGGATCGCGACATACAAAGTCCTTTGAAACTCCATTTTTCTTTGCTTTCCACTTATTGTGTATTGAGCTTGATTGGCAGCAACATGGTGCACCCAACAGTAGGAGGTGGTTTTGGTGTTCCACACCTACACCTGGACGGCGGCCCTATGCGTGGAAATAGAGGGCACGATGATCTCATGCCCATACGGGGGGCGCCCGTGTTTGGGTTTGTGGTGCCCCAACATCATTTTTGGTATGCCTTTGTGCCCGATTTTAGAGAGTACGACTCTCCCTTGCCCAAGAGTGGCATGGACATGCCTCTTTTGATTCAGTTCTCAAGTCTTTGATTTGAGTGACGGAAGGCATACTCCTGCATGCGATGTTTCTTGACTAGTTCTCTCGCAAAGGTGAATTATCGAGAGAATGATTTCAAAGCGAGAGCTTCCTCTTGTGAGAACGAGAGGAAGGTTTGAAGTAATGATCTGAAAGTTCTGTGCTTATTTAGAGTTTATAGTGTATCTCTGTACAATTATGGTTCTTCATAGTGAAATTTTTTTGTGGTGTGGTTTCGCGAATGTTTGCCATTCTTGAGTTTTTGCATGCAAATCTTGGTGTGGTTTCCTGATATTATTTTTTTATGCTTATGTTCGAATTTTTTTGTTTTGGATTTCTCAAGTTGGTGTGATCCTATTCCACGTTGTGGTTTGATCAAAGCCCATGGTTTATCTTAGCATCCTTACAAATAGTATTAGAGTGGAGGTTATTTGAGTTGAGGGAGCAATGACCGATGAAATAAGTTAATATGTGGAGAAGTTCAATAGACAAACTTTATGTTCTGGAGGATGCAAGTGGATAATTTATTGTATAAAAAAAAACATATATAGCACTACAAGAAGTTACTAAGAAGCCCGAGTCTATGACTATGAAGGAATGAGGGGTGCTGGATCAAAAACTCTAGGTTTGATCCTTCTTTTAATTTCTTCATCTGTTGTGTTCAATATAGCGAACGAGAAAACCAAAGTAGATCTTGTGACAGTGATGACAATGATGTACAAAAACTTTCAGCTTCAAAATAGATTTTTCTGATAAATAGATTATTCAACATGAATATGACCAAGGACAATTTGGTGACTGAACACCTGAACAATTTCAACACTGTAACAAGCCAGTTGTGTTATGTGGGGATCAAATTTTATGATGAAGTGAGGACATTTTTAATTACATTGTCATTGTTAGACTATCAAAATAGATTAGTCATAGAGTTGAGTAACCCTTTAGGGAATATGAAGTTGAAATCCGCTGCATCATGGGATTGGTGTTTAATGAAGTTCATGGAAAGGTCGTAAATGAAGAATCTTCAGTTTATGTGTTAAATAATAGAGGAATGAATCTGGATATAAATACAGACAGAGACAAATTCAAGTCCAGAAGAGAAAATTCTAGGTTAAGCAAAGGAAAAGATAAAGGATAATGTTTGAACAGGGGAAAAATAGACATTTCAACAAAAATTACAAAGCTCCAAAGAACATTGGTGCTGGAGGACATGAAATGAATCTCTCTACAAATGCCTCCATAACTGAAATCCAAGGTGTCTCTCTGGTTTTATCCATAGTCAACATTGAATTTTAGATAATAGATTCAGGTGCCTCTTTTCTTGCATGTCCTAACAAAGAGGTATTAAAAATTATACTCATAGTGATTTAGGGAAGTTTTATTTGTAAGACAATAAGACTTGCAATATTGTGGGAAAGGGTGATGTGGATATCAAGTTGTAATAAGAAATAAATTGGAAACTTACTGAAGTTAAGCATATTCCAAGTCTAAAGAAAATTTTCATCTCGGTGAGACAGCTGACAAAGTTAGAATACATAACTACATTCATAGGAGACTCTTGGAAGATGACCAGAGTGCAATAGTGATGGCTCGGGTTAACAATGAGAGCACTCTTTGCCTTATCAATGAGATGTCATATTTTATTGATGTCACTAGAACCAAGGTTGATGTAGATATCTAGCATCGTAGGCTTAGCCATATGAGCGAGAAAGTTATAGAGTCCTTGCTTCCTAAAAATAAGTTTCAGGGTTTAAAAACAATAGATCAAGATTTTTGTGAAGATTGTATAAATAACAATCAGAAGAAAATTTCTTTATCTAAAAGTCGGTCAGTGGTGAAGTCAAAGAAACCAAAGTTAGTGCATAATGATGTATAAGATCTTAATCCAATTAAGTTCATTAGAGGTTATTATTATTTTACCACATTTATTAATGATCACACCACAAAGGTATATGTTTACTTCATAAAACCAAAATTTGATATATTTGAAGTGTATAAGAGGTGGATGACATGATAAAAAATGAGATAGGTTTGAAGCTAAAGTGTTTCACATCAAATAATGAATGTGAGTATCATTATTAGAAATTCATGATTTTTTTTGTTACATAGAAGATCAAATATGAGTTCACAGTCCCAAGAATTACACAATAAAATAGAGTATTTGAGGGCATAAATAGAATAGTCATGGAGAATGCCAAGAGTACGAGTCTACATGCATGTTTGCAAAAATAGTTTTGGGTTGAAGCTGTGAATAGTGTTCTTCATCTGATTAATTGTGGTTTGTTAGTACACTTGAAGGAAGACTTGAGCTTTTACATAAAGAGTAAGGATAGGTGTTTTGCAAAATTCATAAAGAGCAAGGATGTTTTCTTCAATGAAATGAAGATGTATAAGAAAAATGTCTTTACGCTTTTTTAAAACGCCTTTACATTTTTTATTATTATTTTTTTACAGTGTTCTGGCGTGGGATTCACACGTATAGGTGGCATCGTCTCATTGGACTCCGGACGTTGTTGTACGTCCGGAGTCCGAACATCCAATGTTTCCGTCAAGAAGGGCTAGAATTAGCACATGCAAGGGCATGCTCCTAAAAAATTGTCACACTTTGAATTTCATTAGGTCATAATTTTGTGATATAGATTTTTTATGATGCAATATATTTTTAAGTTTTCAAAGTTGGTCTTTTGAAAATACTTGGGAATTGTTAGTGCTATAAACTTCTAATATAATCAATCATGAATGTTGATACAAAATGGTCGATCTCTAACAAACTAATAAAAGCTATTCAAAGAAATTCAAATTTATTTTAAAAATCAAATGGATTCCAATTTTTATAAATTAAAAGTTATCTCATCATCAAAATTAACACAAAAAAAAAAACTTTAAATTCACCTCATTAGAAGGGGTGAATTGGCTATACCAACCAACACATTTTTTGTGTCGGGCAACAAGGCATACAATGCATTCCTTGTGATGTGTGCAACTATAATCATCACTCCTCTAGCCAGTAATCCGCCATCAATAATACCTCTATACAAATATTTACAAATTGCATTGAAAGGTGTCAATCTGTGCCACTCAACTTATTTTAAATTTTCTTGAGTTCATACACAACAAATTTCAATTACAAGGGCCTTAGTAGCATTGGATTACACTAGAAGAGAATCATTTCAACACATTGTATTGGTGACCCTCAATGCACTTTAGTAACCTTTTCAAATTCTTTGAATCAATATGACACTATCAAAAATATTTCATTAATATACTTGATAGCTACAAAAAAGGTGTGAACAATTACTTGATTAGATACATCAACGGCATCGATCGTCATCACTATAACTCAAATTGATCCACACAGACCGATCGGGCCAACCAAATATGGTGACGCATGTGAGTAATCCATTATCCTTCATAATCAAAGGAGGGTGTGATATGACCCATCAAATGATGCACTCATGTAAAAATTATGATACCGTGGCCAAAACATGCAACCTAAAATCTATAAGTATGCTCAATTCTACATATTCTAAGCAATCGATAAAGATAAACTGTTCATATCCTAGAGAAGTCTATATCTTTAATCAACACTATCATCATTAAGTCATTCAAATCTCGCTGATAAGAGAGGGACTATCTCAATCACCTACGCTCACATAAATTCCAAATAATTCAAACTTCCCTACTACCAAACAAAGATTCTCCAAGCCAACTCAACTGTGGGTCATTTGCTTCACTCATTTTTCAAAAGAAGATCATCTCCACAAATGTAAAAGGACATCCACATTGACATCTCCAAATTCCCTCCACCCCCACTACAGCGAATATTTACTACAATGTCTTTTACATGGTTATGATTTTTCTCCAATATCAAGAGAAGGTGACCCCCCTGTGATTCATGATTATGAACAGTAAAAATTATTTCAACAGAGTAGGTTGTTGTAATTTTTGCCTTGAAGGGCTTCCATGTAAAAAATGTTTGCATTTCCCATACGAGCAAGAATGTATTTTTCCAATCGTACAATGAGAACCATTCTTTGAAAATTAAAACCATAAATCAAAATAATATTGCAGCAGACAACATTTATGACNAAAAAAAAGTCAAGAAGAAATACTTGAAATTAACTTTAAAAAAAGAGGTAAATTATCATAGAATGTTTTTTATTGACCACAAATTATTTTCAAGCATTTGATTAATTTATATTATTCTTCATATTATATATATTCAAATTACATCATTAACTTTTTATGAAACCAAATATATCTCTAATTTTATCCTCACATGCATACGAGTCTTACTGGTCGCTGTCCAGTTCTTCCTCACCCTCCTTCACCCGTCAATATTGTTATATATAAATATATATAATATTATATAGCTTTAATGATTTATTATGCTATGATGCTTTTTTTAATAATCTATATCCCCGGTCAGTGGTCTCTTTCAGTGGGCAGGTCATTCAGAGGGTATTTTAAGGGTTATATTTGTGTTATACTCATAATAACTTCACTGTAACCTACTTGTAACCTACAAATAAGTTCCACGCATCTGTAGTTCCGATAGGTACAGGTAAGTTACAGGGAGGTTACACGGGATATAACGCGGATGTAACCCCCTTCCCCTCTGAATAACCTCATATGTACATGCGTCTTATGTACATGCGTCTTATGTACATGCGTCTTATATACATGCGTCTTATGTACGCAAATATTTTCCCCTCAAATAGATGTTTTTTTTAATTATCTAACAAAATTGTATATATAATTATATAAATCATAAAATTTTACTTTTATATTAAATATTTTTTGGAGGGAATTAAAATATATTAAAGTACAAATCAATTTTTTTTGATCCATTGCTTCCAGAATTTAATCAAATTGAGTGTGTGCTGTATGAGAGAGAGGGGGAGGAAATGAGTCTATGAGAACTAAAATTTAAAACTGAAAATAATAATGAAATCAACTTATGATCAAAACAAGAAAAAAACAAATCGGATTTAGATCCTCACCAGTTACCATGGTAGTTGCACCCCCTGCAAGATTTTTTGAATGACTTGCGATTCACTCTCGATTTCTTTTTTATTTTGAAAAACTAAATACGAGAAACTGCAGTGTAGTTGCCTTGATAATTGGGGAGGAACAGAATCTCTATTGCTCTAGCTAGTTTACTCTACTTTGGACCCCATACACTCCACACTTTTGGGCCAAACAAAAAAGCAAGGCGATGTCGAAGTAAAATTAATTTTCGTAACAGAAACAGAGATGAAATGCCAAAACCATAATGGTTCAGAATGGTTTTGGGAATGTCTGCTCGTTTAAAATACCGAAACCTAAACAGAGGTTGGGGGAATGGGAAGGACGGCTGAAAGAGGGTTAGGGTTTTGCATAGGTAGAGGGATTACCAGAGCTAAGAGAAGATTCCTGGGACTGTGAAACTGATCCCAATCTCTCTCCCTCGCGAACTCTGCCATTCTCTTCCTCAGATCATCAATCGTCACGTTCTTCTCGTCTTCCATTCTACCTTCTTCCCCTTTCATATCTCAAGATTCTCAACAGGTCTCCTCGCCGATACGCCGGGAATGGATGGAAGTCCAAAAGATTGGAGTCTCTCTCTCCAGCTTTCTGTCGCTCTCAATCAATTTCTATCTCCGGAGTGTCCCTCGAAGAAAGAGAAATGAGGCGGAGAAGAGGGAGGGGAGCGACCGAGAGAAGGACAAGCGGGTACAGACAGCGGAGGCCGGCAGGACTGGCTGCCTGGTTTTAAGCAGAAAGATGCAGTGGCACGTCTAGGGCTTTGTTTTTTTTATTCTTAATGGCAGTTATGTTCACCGATAACTAAAACCATACTCTCAATGCATGCCACGTGGCATTAAAAAAACTCGCAAGCCACGCGTCAAATTATGGTTGGTGGGGTCGGAAAGGGTGTAATTGTAAGGATTAAGCGGTTGGCCTTAAATTTAGGTAAAATTATAAGCTAAATTAAGGGCTTAGGCTGAATTAAGAGGTTTGATTGGTAAAAACAAAGTTAGTTATTCTTATAGTCTAATGAGTTAAAAAATATTTGATGACATTTTGTATTTAAGCTATATACTTCTAAAATAAAAGATAGCATAGATTATTGTTAGTCATGAATTGATTTTATGTAACTTTAAATAATTGAATCTTCTATAAACTTTTTTAATTGTATGCAAATTAACTTAGAAAAAAATTGTATTAAATATAATTATTTTTATTATGAGTAGTGAAGTGATGAATTAATTATATCACATATCAAGTATCATAATTATTATAATCAAAATATTTTAAACACAATTATTTTTTATTGTGAGTTGAGTTATTAAACAATTTTCACAATCTTAACTACCATATTTCTCTTGTCTAAAAGTTCTAAAGAGATTTTGAGATGTGTTCATTGAGATTTTTTATGATGTTAGTTGAAATATTTTGGAATGAATGATTTTTGAAAGATGCTTGTCATGTACATGGTGATGATGTCCTGTAATAATCAAGTAAAATTTAAATATTTCTTCCTCATTTTTAAATTCTATAAATAATCGAACCTGTCACTATTCATGCTTAATGTTAAATATTGATTTGTCCGTGAATTATATCTCATTTAAGAAAAAGAGAAGGGGGGAGGGAGAGAGAGAGAGAGAGAGAGAGAGAGAGAGAGAGAGAGAGAGAGAGAGAGAGAGAG
>JXCR01148287.1:403340-431009 GCA_002079205.1 Phalaenopsis hybrid cultivar
AGAGAGAGAGAGAGAGAGAGAGAGAGAGAGAGAGAGGGAGAGTGAATGCTGATGAATTGTAAAATGTCTTGTTTATAAGCTTTTTTTCATAAAATGATCTTCAAGTTTATAGGGGATGATACAAAATATCAATATTATATTTCTGCCCATGTTTTAATAGGGGTCGTATAGGATTTTCAAGATGTGCATCAAAAATGTGTCAGCACAAATCTTAAAGGGTTCTGAAGACCGTCATATAATAAGATGTGGCAGTCTGGGACCCACCAGAGATATGTCAAGGGCGCATATATATCAAACTGATTCCCTGTGGGCCAAGAGAAAAATAGTCCAATGATATACAAGACTCGGCCACTTTTGAAGTTTACTGACACAAAACTCATGAAGACGAATTCGCCATAACTCCTCAATCAAGCCGGAATGATGAGAAAACAACACTGATCTAAAGTAGTAGGTCGGGGTCTCAGTCCACCCATCAGTCATAGTCACTCGGGAAATGACCAAGCCAGTCATTTCCTCAGGCTCCCAGTGCATAGTCGCCCGACGCAAACCTTGCAGAGTGCGATTCTAGGCTCTCAACCCCATCTGGTTGGATGTTATTTTAGGCTTCCGGCTTTGTAATTATGTATTGACCAACATACAATGTTTTACATTTTAGGACATAATGTAATTTTTCATTCCTCATTGGTCTTATTTCATGAATAATGGTGGCGTGATTTCACTGTTTGTTATTGGGCTCACTCTGCTCTTTGTTTCCCTCTCGTGCTCTATACCTTTGGTGTGTCTCCAAGATAGATTTGGATTTGATATCCTAAAAAGTACAGAGAGTGCAGAGTCATGTCGTTGACAAGAAGATGGGTGCAACGATCACAAAAAGAAGAGAGTCATTAGAATGAAGTAGCCAACACATAACACACCATAGAAGACATGGAGAAGCTAATGCAATGAAGAATGCAAAACTTAAGTACTTAAGATAATGGATCAGGTGTCGTGCCTGATCGCAGAAGTCCTGACAGTCGTCGCTGCCATAGCAGGAGACCGGCCCCCAAGGGCAGTACCCTCCTCAGAAGGTGACGCTAGTTCATAATGGTAGAAGACTGGACAATGACCTCGAGAGGGATGAAGACTCACAATTTTAAGACAGCTATGGATCCACGCAAGTGGAGAGGCAGTGATTCAAGAGCACTGAGGAGACGTGTTAGGCAGTGATTCTGAGTCAGCTTCCTTTGGGTAGTAGGGAGCGTGGAGCAAGAGTAGCTCAACATGCACAACCGGAGGGAAGGGGTTCTCGAGACCAGCGAGACAACCCTAAAGATCAGTGAGACAGCTCTAGAGATCCCTTTTCATTGATAGCGAGCCCAATAGAACTTTCTTAATAAGTTAAAGCTTTCTAGAGATTCCATGTCATTGATAGCACAACACAGGGAGTTGTTAGTTCAAACAAATTGGGATCATCACGATGTCTTAGCATTGTCCAATGTAGAGATTTCAGGAATTTTGGTGGGCGTCACTTGCCACCGATTGAACATGAGTACCAATGTTTTCCTGATAAAGTAGATGATCAGAAACTTAGCGAATGCACTGGCCGAGCTCACCAGAGAAGAGTTGATGAAGCTAAATGAGGCAGGCTACATTTGGGAGATACAGTACCTCTCTTGCATGTCAAACGTCGTTAAGGTTAGAAGGTCAATGGGAAGTGAGGGATGTGCGTAGACTTCAAAAACATGAATGCCACCCTAAGGACTGCTACCCTTTGTCGCGACCCGGTGTCCTGGTTGATTCATTTGTGGGTGTCATTTCATGATGAGTTTCTTGGACTTCTTTTCAAGATATTATCAGATAAAGATACACTCAACCGATGCTAAGAAGACAACATCTATAACTGTTAAAGGTGTTTTTTGTTATAATGTAATGCTCTTTGAGCTTAAGAAAGTTAGGGCAACATACAAAAGCTTAATAGGTGTAATTTTTGCTAATAATAAAAGAAAGAATATTGATTTCTATGTGGATGATGTCTTTAGGAAAAGCCAAATGGCTAAACAACATATAAATGATTTAAAATAAAAATTCAAAAGGTAATTTAGTAATTTTGTTCCAAAGTCAACCCCAAATTGACTTGTTAGCTCATGGCTCGTTATAAAATTATTAATTTAAAATAGATTTAGAATATATTTAATTTGATAGTTTAAGTTAAACTTCTTGAAAACATTTTTAATTTATATCTCTCTTTTCTTAAAACAAGTGATTTCAAAGGTTTGATTCTTTTTAATTTTTTTATTATAACAATTACTTGAATTATGAAGGGTTTACCCCACTGATGATAATTGAGTTGGTTGTAAGCCCGTATAAACTCATATAATTAATTTTGAGCTTGATCTTGAACTCAATTAATTATTCAAACTCAAACTTATGTTTAGATTAACTCATTTACACCCCTACCTTCATGACTAATCAGATTATTAAAACGAAAAGATGATGGAAGATAAGTAAAATTGACCCCAAAAAATGAGCAACACAAGTATTATGTAGTTAACAAGAGATTAACCTAATGTAGTGGAGATCAACCTATGAAAGAAGTAGAACTAATCAAAGTAGTAAGAAGAGAGCACTAATTAATATCTTATGATTTATTATTATTTTAGATCTTTATAGCTAATTTTGAACATAAATAAGAGAACCAATCATTTAATTAGAAAACTTTTATTAGTAATTTTGGTTTACTTCATCCAAAGGATGTTTATAGGATAAGAGGGATAAATAAATCTAATTCTAAGCTAATAAATAAGACTTATATTTTGTGACAATGGAAAGATATGCATTGATGAGGTATTGAAGCAGAAGCCTTTTATAACTTTGTGAAAGGCACCCATAGATGGGTCTTGAAACTTGTTCAATTCTATGACCAAGAGGCCCGACAAACTGAAATTACATTCTAACACAATGACGCTAACTCACCTAGTTATGTGTAGGAAATAATGTCATTTTGTGATTTATTAATGAAATATATTGAAGGGCATGGGCATGTCTTTGTTTTATTTAGATTATCTATTATAATTTAAATGTTAGGTTACAAACAAAATCATGAGAATATATTCTAAGGCGCTTCTATATGAACAACAAATCAAATATTTAGGGGCATTTACATACATACAACACTAGTCTCATATGCATGATTCTCTCTCTCTCTCTCTTTATACACACACACACACACACACACACACACACACACACACACACACATTTCTATCATATAAACCTTTATATTTACATGCATAATACACAAATCCTTAGCATGACATAAAAAATATCACTATTATTAACTTTTTAAAAGAGAAATACACATTTTCATGCATCATTTTCTAGACATCAAAATACTTTATGTTTGTCTTATGTACTTTTTAGAATCATTAGGAAATTTTTTATTAGAAATAAGGTATGGGCTCGGGTTCTAAGGCGCCAGTCGAGAGGAATCACGTGACAGAGAAGATGAGCTCTTTGATTGTGTCATCTATCTTAATTTTAAATCTCAATTATGTATAGAATTAGAACCAGATGTGTACTTATGCAATTCCTGGCCACTTTTTTTTTTTCTGGGACATGTTGTTGGTTTAGCAGCACCAACCTTTTATTCTTTCATATTTGGCTTGCTTTACTATCTTTCTTACTTGCATGTGTGTTTGAATTGATTTTCTATCATTTTTTTTTACTTTGTGAATTGTTAAGGAATCATCTGGATCATTTAGCTTCTCTAAGGAGCTACAAGTCAAATGAATTATGGGGATCATGTGAATCATTTATGAACCTCCCTTCTTATTCATTTGCAGTGGCATCCTCAGCACTTTAGCGGTATAAGTCCTATCTCTTGGAGCTCCACTTGATATTCATAAGATAAATTTTTGTTTCTTTGATAGTAGAGCTACCGAGGTCCCCGGTGACAACACAACTCATGGATTTCTGACCGGGGATTTCAGAACATGTTGGGTCGACTACCTTCATGACCATTTAAACTTAGGTTCTAGTAGCTCGGGTTGACGGGTCTGTGGTATCCTGACTCGACTATCTCTACCTTCTATTGATTACTCCTCCCTTCATTTGACTACCATGTTGAGCCATATTGCTTCTTTTTCCCTTTTTGGTATCATCTCGACGACCTAATTACCGATGAGTTGCCGCCCGTTTGAGATACGATGATTTGTCATCTACCCTAATGGTTGGATGTGCTTTAATGTAACAGGATTTCCCGTCGGGATGATTCAATTATTTCACAGTCTTCGTAGGCTTATGAGTTTGTTACCCATGTGAGGATGGCAATAGAGTCACTCTCCACCCTTTGACTTAGTGCGAGCAATGAAAGCATCGAATCATTCTGTTGTGAGATAATCATCATTTGATAGCCTGTGCTAGTTGTCACTACTATTGTAATCGAAACTACTTTATATCAAGAGTATTCTTGGACATCCCCCAAAATATAATTAACCAAGTGGGATACGTCCCCTTGGGAGCACTCGAGACACATAATAGACAAACACACCTGAATCTCTTGTTATGGGTAGTCTATCTAAGTATTCTTTCATGGATATTGGTCTAAGGTGTCTCCGCCTGATTTTAACCTATCCTGACGAAATTTATCGCATATAGGCTCTCTATATTCTCTTTCTCTTTGTTTGTCTTCTTCGTTGTATTTCCTACGATCATCTTCAACTCCATAGACGATTTGTCACCGGATAGTGATAAGCTTCGCGAGGAGTGTACAATGATTGTCTTCGACACTTGAGACTGTGACAAACACCACGAGAGCTTTATGACGATCATCTTAAACTCCAAAGACAATTCACCAACCGATAGTGACAAGCTCCGCGAGGGGTGTACGACGATTATAATCGAATCCAGAGATGATTCACTACCTAACAACGACATGCTCTACGAGAGGTGTACAATAATTGTATTTGGCCCTTAAGCTGATTCTCCACCCAGCAACGACAAACTCCATAAGCGGTGTACGTTGATCGTCTTCGACCCTTGAGGTGATTCACAACCCACCAACGACAAGTTCCGCGAGAGGTGTACGACGATCATCTTTAGCCTTTGCGGTGATTCGTCACCCGACAATGACAAGCTCTACGAGGGGTGCACATCTTTTGCCCCAGAGAAATTTGCCACCTAGCAGCAATAAGCTCCGCGAGGGGTGTACGAGGAACGTTTTCGACTCCAGGGATGACTCACCACCTAGAAACGACAACCTCCGTGTGGGTGGAACTTGAGTTGAACAAACAACATATCCAAAATATCTAAAAACTTAACGAATAATCTTCTCAAACAATCTACTCATCATAGGCTAATGAAATGCTGTTAAAAAACCAAGAAAAGCTAGTGATAAAGGAAAGAACATCGTTTCTGTACTTATGAGTTTTTCATTCTTATTGTAGCTTCGACTCCAAGAAAGAAAAACTTGGGGTTATATAGATTGAAAGTGTCACCATACTTGTCATGCTAAAGGAATCATCGTCAGAATCGTACATGTAGTTTGCTCTCGTCAATGGCCACCGTGGGCCGACTGACTTTTCCTCTGTAGGGCGGCTTTTTCTCCGACGGCTGACGACCGACATCTTCCTCCGGCCAGCCACCAGAACCCAACGACTCCCCCGATATAAAAACTCCAGAATGACAACCCAACAAATGAGGACAAAGATACTAAAATTGAGCATGAAAAGCGCATAACAGGGAGTATCATTAGCATCATAATGATGTGTTCAAGATTTATTTGATTTATAAATTTTATTATCTTTATCGCAGTTGTCACTATCAAAAAATAAGAAAATTCGGGACATAATATGTATACTAAAAAATGAACTACATGGATCTCGAGCCAATCCGATGGCCAAAAAAAAGGAGAATAAAATGTCCTTTACTCCTCTGTCTAAAGTGAGACTAAGAATGTAATTTTGATTTTTTTCCCTTCAATCTTCTACAAATAAGAGGGCTATGACATGTATAGGGGGCTTTTGGGATCTCCCCACTTGTAACATATACTTTTTATGGAATAAAATGAATCTACGAACCCGGGAACACTCGACTCGCCCCGAGAGGGCAAGTCTTCCTCTCCTCTCCACCTCCTCTCTATTTCTTTCTCTCCCTCGCTCAATTTCTTTTCCTCCGTCTCACCCCTTGCACGATCTACCAAACATATTTGAATTTCATAACATCTATTTGATATTTCTATTTATATCATAATGTTGTATATAAATCCATACATAAAAATGTGGTTTTCACTTTTATTTAAAAAATTAAAGAAGTCTTATTTTGTTATGATGTTAAAATTAAATTATTATATATGATGTTAAAAATTTGAATGCCATGAATGTAAATATTAAAATTTAGATGTTAGATATTTAAATGCATGATAATTGTGTGGCATGTTTGCCAATAGCTTTAAGAACTGATGCTCTGGCCACGGAAAGCTGTCCCCACTAGTTCATAATGCAACTACATTCCTCAAGCTGATAAGGTATAAAATAATAAATTTTCTGCTTTTTAAGAAAAAAAAAAACTATTTGTAATTTAAATATAACCTTGTTCCCGTGGCTGGTTAATTCTAGTTGATGTTGATGTTTACATGGAGAGAGGCTTGCTAAGACATTAAGAAAAGTAATGAATTTTAGTTCTTTTATTTGTTCGATTGTTAGGTAAATAATGAATTACTGGTTGTGGCTGTTTTTCTTTCCCATTCATTTATTTTATTTTGAAAAACTCTAATTATATCCAATCCTTTGTTTAATTATTTTAAAATCACTTGATTCAATTTTAATCTTCTAAATAAACGAGTACGATGTTCTTCAACGGCAGAGTAATAAAATTAGCGTCTCAGCGTGTACGAAAATTGAGCACACACACACATAAAAATATAAAAATATTCAGAGTAGCCACCTAGATTATTTTTATGCGAACCTAATAAGGGAAAATATCAAGGAATCTGGCCTAGTTAAACTAATTTACTATGTGATTGTAAGTACATAAGTTCACTTTTTTTCTTGAATTGGGGAGCGTAGAATTATAAAGTTGGTGTACAACAATCGTTTGACAATAATAGTTGCAATCAGGTTGTATTTTCTGACGAAAATAGTGATAGAGGGCTGCTAAGGCCGTAATGGATTGCTATAAATGTAGTAGTCCATCATATATGCTATAGACGGTGGTTGTGATATTATCAGTTGGTCAAATAGACCATTGTTAAAAGTTGTAGCAGCATCCGTAGTGAGGAGAAAGAATAAAATTAGTTGACCACTGAGGCCATAGTTCGAAGCTGCATGAACAATGTATTTCAGTTCTTTTTGTAACTCGAAGTCGCCAGACTGCTTAGTCATAGCCTTAAGATTCCCTTTTTCCAACGGGCCCACTTACTTGAATCATATGAACTATTCAGAGGAGAGGAGGGAATAAAAAATAAAAGAATTTAAGAAGGAGACTATACAGACAAATTTGAAAAGAATTTGGAGAGCTAATGTGAGGTAAACCTTGTGCAATAGGTCAAGGGTATACATCCAAATAGGATTAGATAGAGACACATTGAACCAAATATTCACAAAAGAATATATACATAAGCTATACAAGTATCAGAGAACCAAAAGAAAGTTTTATTCTGAGCTCAAGACCAACTCCCAAAGAAACATATCCCTTTGGTTAATTACATCTTGGGGAATGCTCAAGACTTCTCTCGATTAAAGAAGTGTTCCTGATTCTCTTTATATTTGTTAATGTGATGTATGTGATTATATTTTTAATTTTCTTAATTATAATTTTTACTTTGCAACGACGACAAAAACTTGATTCCAAGCAAAAGCTAAATAAAATCTTGACTTCGAAGTAAATAAGAATATAATTATAATATTTAAGTATGGGATACTACGCAGGTATACATGTCAAGTAATATAAGATTTTTTTATTAAGGCTCGAATATCAAACTCACCGGGAAAACTAATAATATGAAATTACAAAACAAGAGAAATTAGACAAAAAAATTTTACTTAGCAAAATATTCTTACTTAAACTCTAGATGCTATAATAGGAATGAGAGTTCGATTCTTTTTTGTAATTTTTTTTATAATTGAAAATAAAGTAAGTAAATAACTAACTTAGCTATATATTTGCAAGATGATGACAATATAAATAAAATATATATATTTTTTTATCATGAATCAGTAACAAGTATAGGAATTCTGTTGTGAAAGTATTTTAATTGTGTTGTGATAAATAGAAGCAATAATAATCTTTACCATTACTAGAGATGCTATAAAGAATATTGGCTAATCTATAGTTTGAATAGTCTTGAAGACGGGTTAATTAAGAAAGAAACTAGCTCTCACTCTAGGGTTCTGATACACTTAAAATATATAGTATTTTTAGACACATTTTTATACCTATTTTTGAGATATTACAATACACCTAAAATATATAGTATTTTTAGACACATTTTTATACCTATTTTTGAGATATTGTGCTTTAATGGAAACATTTGTGTGTTTTTCTTTCAGGTACAAGTAAAAAGATAAAAAATGCTACAAGGAGTGAAAAAAGATCAAATTTGGAGCAAAAATGTAATAATGGTGCAAAAGTATTTTGACGCCTAAGCGCTGGTGAAACAGAGAAGGTCGTGCCTAAGCGTTAGAGGCCCCACGCTTAAGCTTCAGTGACAGTTACTTGACGACTTAATTCATTTTAATAAATTTTAAAGAGACATTTGAGGCATCTATTGTCTAAAATGGGTTGTCATAACCACCAAGGATGAAAATATAATTAAAGATCTTGTGAAAGGAGGCATCCCTTGGTAAATACATTGAATCAGAACACATTTTGAAGAGATACTGAGATACCTCTTGGAAAATTATGAAAGAAGAAAGTTGAGACTTTTGGGAGAGTCCTGAAAAATCTTAAGAGGTTCTGAAAAGTTCTTGAAGAAGTTCGTGAAGAAGCTTTTGGAGAAAATTTCAGGCACCACAAATTTATTATCCTTTTGTTTATATTTTTAATTTGAGAGTTAAGAGTGTTGTAAGAGAGAAGAGATTCAAATGAACTTCAAAAATTTGGTGGAGGATTTGAGATAAGTTTTATCTTTGTTTTAAACTACTTTTGGTTTTAATTGAGGCTTCTTGTTGGATTGACAATGATTTCTACTTTTAAACTAAAGTGTGGTTTTATTTTCTCCATGGATTCTGAGTAGTTTTTTTTATATTTCTCCTTAAAATGATAAGTAATTAAAATGTTGGATGGAAGTTGTGGAGAGTATTAATCTTTAATGTTGGAAGAAGTTGTGATGATTTAATTCCATGCACTTCATTTACTTCTTGATCTGACTCATCTAGATGTTAAAATTTCTTGTGAAAACATGTAAGAACCGAGCAGGCTTTGTCTTAGTCAACAATTGGAAAGAATCACATGAGCTTATATGAATGAGAATGTAGTTCACATGATTGAGTGTAAATAAATAGGGATATAATCTTTGAAGGGTGTGGAGTTAGAGGATCTTAGACTGACATGCTAAAGCCTCCAACTTAGTTTATTGTATTAGGTTTTGATACGAGATGTTAGCCTCCAGGTGGAGGGAACCGAGGGAGCTCTAGAGTGAGAGCTAGTATCTTCCCTGGCTAACCAGTCTTCAAAACTATTCAAACTTTAAATTAGACAATGTTCTTTATAGCATCTTTAGTAAGGGTAAAAAATAATATTGCTCTTACCTGACACAACACAACTTGAATACTTCCACAACAGAATTCCTATAATTATTACTAATTCATGATAAGGAGAAATATATTTCGTATTCAGTGCTTTTCTTTTACATAAACTCAAGTTGTATTTCTTAAATTTTTATGTCATTTTCAAACATTAAAAATACCAAAAAGAGTTTAAATTACATTCTTGTGATAAAAACTATAGTTTAAGTATTTGTCTTTTTAAAGTAGAAAGTTTGGTTACTTTAATTATTGCATACTGTGAATAATCCCTGTGGGTTCGATATTTGGGGCTTAATAAAAAATTCCTATATTACTTGATAACGATGCGTATATTTGCGTAGTATCCTAATATATATTAAGTTAAAAAGTTAAATTTTTATTTACTTCAAGATCAAGTTTTTGGTACTGTTGCAAAGTAAGGAAAGAAAAGTGAAAAATATAATCAAATACATTGTTACACTGTTGCATATAAACAGTTGGGATCAAGTTTTTGACACCATTGTCGGGGATTGATTGAAAGCAGATTTCTATTTTAGAATTTTTTTTTAAAATTTAAGATTTATTGTAGGAATTATAGTAATTTAATTATAAATTATTATTATGTGTTTTATTTTTTTTTATTTGAATGTTAGTGTATGCATAGTTCAGGTTCTGAAGGACTAGTGCCATACGATTCTGAATTAGAAAGAACTGTTAAGAAAATAAAAAAAAAACATAAAAAAATAAAAATTTTGAAAAATCTAAAAAAACTATAGAAATGACATATCAAAATAATCAAAATGCTGAAATTCATCAATAATTTAGACCATTAAAAGATTATGTCAACCCTACGACTGATGAACTTCATTATGATATTCAAAAACTACTATAGTGACTAATTCATTTGAGCTTAAACTTGTTATTATCCAAATGGTATCAAATAATCAGTTTGGGGGATCACTAACTGAAGATCCAAATTTACGTCAATTTTCTAGAATTGTGCGCTACATTTAAATATGATGGTGTATCGGATGATGCCATAAGACATAGGTTATTTTCTTTCTCACTGAGGGATAAAGCTAAAATGTGGTTGCATTTGTTAGCACCTAGATCTATCAAAACTTGGTGTGATTTAATACAAAAATTCCTTGCTAAATATTTTTCAATATTAAAAACTGCGAAGTTTAGAAATGACATTACATCTTTTAATCAGTTTGAAGGGGAATCTATTTATGAAGTATGAGAACGATTTAAAGATCTCCTTAGAAAGTGTCCACACCATGCTATACCAGATTGGTTAATAATTCAAAATTTTTTAAATGGATTTGCTGGGTCTCTTGAATCTATTATCGATGTCGCTGCTGGTGGTTCATTGATGTCAAAACCATATCATGACGCGTATGTTTTAATTGAAGAAATGACTACCAATTTCTATGATTGAAGAGAATTCATTAGGCCAAATGGTAGATTCTCAAGTATCTTTAGAAACTTTGAATGTTATAAATAACAAGTCAAATAACTCATATTCAAATTATTAAAACCCAGGTTGGAAGAACCATCATAATTTTAACTAGAATAATACTTCAGGTGATAATAACCAGCAATGGGGGAAAAACCAAGTTAACCCATTGAAAAACTGGAGCAACCAAAGAATAATAATAATAGATCTACATATCCTACAGGTTTTAACAGTAATCCACAATTTAAGGAGAAGAAGTTATCTACAGAAGAAGTGGTGTTACAAATGGGAAAGTAGTTACAAAGTCAAGGAGCTACAATTATAAATATTGAGAATAAACTTGGACAAATAGCAAATTCATTAAGTAATAAATCCCAAGGAACACTTCCTAGTAATACTGAAACAAATCCAAAAGACCAGAATAAAGATCAAGTAAAAGCTGTTTAACTTAGAAGCGGAAGAGAATCAGAAGGTAGGGTTCAAAAAGAAATTGAATTAGAGAGAGAAGAAATTAAAGAACCAAAAGAGGATGCTCCGAAAGGTTCAGAAAGACCAATTTCTCAACTGAAAATTGACTTGAAAAAACCACCACCTCCAATTTCTTAGAGACTTCGTCAACAGAAGTTGGATAAACAATTTTTAAAATTTATGAAAATTGTTAAGAAGCTTACAATTAATATTCCATTTGCTAAATCCTTAGAACAAATGCCAAGCTATATAAAGTTTATGAGGGATATTCTCAATAGAAAAAAGAAGTATGAAGATAATGAGACTGTCGCACTTAGTGAGGAGTGCAGTGCTATAATTCAGAAAAAGCTTCCTGAAAAACTTAAAGATCCTGGTAACTTTACTATTCCATATGCAATAGGAGACAGATTTTATGTAAAAGCTTTATGTGATTTAGGCACAAGCATTAACCTTATGTTATTATAAATATTTAAAAGATTGAGATTAGGAGAAATAACCCCTACAATTGTAACTCTGCAGTTAGCAGATCGTTAAATAATGTACCCTAAATGAGTTATAGAAGATGTCCTAGAGAAAGTGGATCAATTTATCTTTCTTGTTGATTTCATTGTGTTGGATATGGAGGAAGATAAAGAGATACCTATCATTTTTAGGAGACCTTTCCTAGCCACAAGAAGAGCAATGATAGATATGCAGGAGGGGGAATTAACAATGCACATCAATGATCAAACAACTACTTTCAATATTTCAAGATCAATGGAATTTCCTACAAACGGTAGAGATGATGAATGTTATAGAATCAATGCTATAAGATATTTGAGTGAATGCCATTTTAGAACAAATTATGAAGAGAAATTTGAAATCAAAGATTTAGAACACGTGCAAGAAGAAGAATTATATTAATGTGAATATCTTTATAAGGAAGATTCAAACTACGTTCGAGAATGTTTTAAAATTTTGGACACCATAGAAAAAGATAAATCATTTTGTGCATCAATACAAAAACCTCCTGAACTTGAGTTGAAGTTACTTCCTGAACATCTGAAGTATGCCTTTTTAGGTGATTCCTCTACTTTACCAGTTATAATTTCCTTAAAGTTAAAGATGGAAGAAGAAGAAAGATTGATGAAAATTTTGAGAAATTTTAAGAAAGCCTTCAGATGAACAATAGCTGATATTAAAGGAATCGTTCCTTCAATTTGTAAGCATAAAATTCATATGGAAGAGAACTGCAAACCCAGGGTTAATCCTCAAAGGAGATTGAATCCTATTATGAATGAATTTATTAAGAAAAAAATTTTAAAGTGGTTAGATGCTGGAATTGTCTACCCTATTTCAGATAGTGCTTGGGTTAGTCTAATTCACTACATTCCTAAGAAAGGATGAATAATTGTGACTGTAAATGAACATAATGAATTAATACCTACTAGAAAAGTCATAAGATGACGAATATGCATAGATTATAGAAAATTAAATCTCGTCATAAGGAAAGATCATTTTCCACAGCCCTTTCTAGATCAAATGTTGGATAAACTAGCTGGGCATAAATACTTTTGTTTTCTGGATGAATATACTGGTTATCACGAAATACAAATAACTCCTGAGGATCAAGAGAAAACAACATTTACCAGTCTTTATGGTACATTTTCTTTTAGAAGAATGCCCTTTGATTTATATAATGCCCCTGCTATATTTCAAAGAGGTATGATGACAATTTTTTGTGATTTAATTAGAAAAGGGACTGAAGTCCTTATGGATCATTTTTCACTATTTGGAACTTCATTTGACTCATGTCTAGAACATTTATCTAAAGTTCTCAATTGTTGTGAAGAAACAAATTTAGTCCTTGGGAAAAATGCCAGTTTATGGTAGCATAAGGTACTATATTAGGGCATCTAATATCATAAAGTGATATGGAAATAGATCCCGCTAAATTTCAAGTGATCATGAATTTCCTTATCCAACAAATGTAAGGGAAATTAGGAGTTTTTTAGGACATGTTGGATTCTACATACGATATATTGAAAACTTCTCAAGTATTGCTAAACCTTTTTGTCATTTACTGGAGAAAGATGCAATTTTTAATTTTGATGAAGAATGCCTAAAATATTATAATGAAAAATATTATACTCTAAAAAGCAATTAACACAATCAAATTAATCTTTTTTTCTTACTCCAAGTGCTCATAAATTCATGCACATATATATTTACAAATCCAACACCTAAACTTTAATATTTACATGAATATGATTCAAATCCTAGACATCACATTATAAATATTACTATTATTTATTTTTTAAAATTGTAATACAATTTGCATGCATAAATTTATAACACCAAAGCGTTACAAATACAAATATCAAATCTTTGGCGTTGGACATGTAAATACATAGGAGATGCGTGGTATGTGAAAAAATATTACATCAGTACTACGCACCTAAAAGTAAGGTGCATAGTCAATGAAATCACGCCACGACATCCCGCGCAATAGGAGAAAAAAAATGACGCAGTAACATGAGGAATATTCCCCCATGTGTTATTCATGTGTTATTGCGTGTTATTCATGTGTTATTGTGTTATTTTAACACAAAGAATATTCTCATAACACAATAACACATGAATAACACACAATAACATCAGAATAACACAGGAAATATTCCCGACAGAAAAAAACGGCGCAGTAACACGAGGGAATATTCTCCCCCGTGTTATTCATGTGTTATAGTGTGTTATTCATGTGTTATTCATGTATTATTGATGTGTTATTGTGTTATTATAACACCATGAATCTTCCCACGACACAATAACATATGAATAACACTCAATAACACATGAATAACACTGGGGGAATATTCCTCGTGTTACTGCGCCGTTTTTTTTTTCTCTGTCGCGCGGGGTGTCGTGACGTGGCGTGATTTCATTGGCTACGCACGTTACTCTACGTGCGTAGTACTGATGTAATATTTTTTTCGCGGTATGTAAGTGAATTTCCCTCTTGTTTTTCATTGCTTCGCCGTGGATTGTGGGCATGCCCTTAGTAGTGCCTTGGCTTTAACTTTACTGAGGATAACATAACATTATAACCAATTTGAAAATATTTTAAATTTCATGATCCTCTTCCAAATTATAATAACAATGCGTCATTAGTAGTGTCGGCCTAACCGCACTCCAACCCCATTGTTTAATTGGGAGTGCATCATGCACGCCTTCGGAACCTCTACTTTTGTCCCATGCCAAGACTTAATTAATTTGCATGAATGATTTGTTTAGTTTTCTTATGTGGGTTTGTGCCTTGATGGAGTTAGGACGGCTGACAATTTGATGGTTCAATTCAAGCTTATGTGAGTGAGACTTGCTATTAAATTCGTTTAATGAATGGTGGATTTGAATTTAGAATTAGTTTAATTTTGAGTGATGTTCAAGTCATTAGAAACTTTATTTTTATAAATATATAGTAAGATTTGAATGATCTTCAAGTTATTTTCATAATTAGTGATTTTTTTATAGCAATGATTCATCATCTTTTATTTATATATATATATAAAATGATTGTGAGAAACTTTTTTAAAGTTTTTGGGGAAGAATATATACATCATGGGGAGGATTTGCCAAATTTTAAACTAGGAAGCATATGAGTGACAATGTTTGCTGAAATTGCTGCTCACTAATTTTTTTACTCTACCAAAGAAATGATATTTGTATGTAAGAAATTTATGTGGGTTGGTAAGATGTCATCCATATTCATAAATAGTTTTAAGAATTTTTTAATGATTGGTGTAATTAAAAAATAAATTTCTAATGCAAAAATATCATGATATCATCATTATGGTAGCTGAAGATTAAAATATTTCAAAAAAGCAAAAGAAGTTTGTAATATATATTTGGGATAGTTACATGAATAGCTTCCGAAATATTGTTATTTACAAATCTAGTACACTGGTGATATTTCTAAGCTGTTGAAATAGTGTACTTATGCTTGCCACAATCCAATAATTGAGAATTTGATAGAAATGAAAAGTATATGCTGGGGATTTATCATTAATCTCGATGTTTGAGTGAAAATTTGAAAAATGGATAAAAGGAGGTGCTAGATAAGGATCTCAAAAAAGCACGTTGTTTGTGAACAGTTCCTGTTCGAATCATACGTTAAGCGAGAGAGTCGAAAACTAAAAAAAATTTTAAGCTCGAATTATAAACGAGTAGAACAGGAATAACCCTTTGTTCAATCTTGTTTGGCTCGTTTTAACCATAAATGAATAGTTTTTTTTAAATAATTATATAAATTCTATGTAAGAAAGTTTGTCTTTATGTATGTATGTAAATATATACATAGGTCAATTGGTAGAGTATCTGTTTCAGTGGTATAAGTCTCTTCTGGTTTGGGGTTTGATTCCGCCTGCGTGTATGGTGAGGTACTCGAATTAAAGGCACATTAGGGATGGTCAGGTATATATATATAGTTTATTTAAATAATTATATTAATTAATATGTTTTCTAATTAAATGGGATAAAAAGTGTTATAAAAATTGTAATTAAATTAAAGCTATGATAATATCATAGCCATTGGATCTCAAATCTAGAATTGATATTACCATTGGATCTCAAATCCAGGGTTGATATTATCACATATAAGTATATAGCCTTTATAAGTTATGAACCTCACACTGTCTCTAACAATTTATCCCCAAACCCTAATCTCGATTCATTTCACTACTTCTTCTTGCTTGATGCGAGGGGCAGGCTTGTTTGGCATTTAGGGTTTGCTACTGGTCGATCATAGTCCCTCTCTCTCTCTCTCTTAGCTTTCAATTCAATCACTTGAGTGATATCTCTTTGCCTATCTCTAGAGCCTTGAACACTTTTGTACATCTTTCACTTTACCCTCTTTCTCCATTTCTTTGAATTTGATTCATTTGAAGTTTTACCTTTTTTATAATTGAATAAGAGTTTGGCATCGTGGTTTGAGTGATGACCATATATGTCTTTTAATTAGTAATTAAGCAAAGCAAATGACGTCCAAGGTTTGATTTTTATGTATTTTGATCTGTAGATGGATTGGGTCATTGGTGGGAGCAAAGGATGGTAGAGTTTCTTCTTTTTTGTTTCTATCTTATGAATCAGTGATATTCCATCTTGCATACTATTTTAATTTTTTTTTTTCTATTTAATGTATCTCTCAAAAAATTTTTATGGTTGTTTCATATATGGATTGGTTACTTGTGCAGTTGTGTGAGCAAAGGATGATGAGTTTCTTCTTCTTTGTTTCCATCTTGTGAATTTGTGCAAATAGATTATATGTTTAAATGAGTCGATTACAAGCAAATTTGATCAATATGGAGCCAAACTCGAACAAACTCAATACAAGTTTAATTCGTAGACGAGCCAATTTCGAATAAGTATTAATGCAAATGAGTCAAACAGGAACAAAACCACAGCTCGCCCGTGTTTTATACCCTGAGAGTTAGATATATAAATAATAATACTTTAGATGCTATATATTTAATTGCCCGGAGAAATCTTTTTGGAGATGCCTACAAATGAGCATTATCACTTAACGAAAAAGTTGGATCAAAATTTAAGAAAGAAGTGCAGAACTAAGACTGAAGATAATATAAAAATGTAAAATAACAATATCGTACAAATTGTTAGTATTTGTAGAGGAACTCATTGTTGATATGGATTTAAATTGGTTTGAATGTCACTCTTAATTGAAAAAAAAAAAATCCTTCTAGCTTGAACCCATCCGATGATATCAGTCTCTTTCTAGAAGAAGCCCAATACTCTGCCGTGTTACAAATTATTGGGCTCACTAGCAACTAGACCTATAATGCATAATTTGATATTCTTGGTAAAGTAGCATTGGGACACGTGAGAGATAATGTGCACCGTCATTGAAGATAGTATGAAACCTTCTATTATGTATATTAGAGCAACTGATAAAAAAATATATATCGGATAATGTTCTATGAACCGCATGATTAAAAGTTAGGACATGACAGATCATTAATCTATTTTATATTTAATTAATTATTAATATACTTTTTTTTTTTTTGTGCATGAGATATTTTTACAATTCTTTATAATGCATTATAATAATAGCTGAAAATAACTTAGAATAAAATTTTGAAATGGTATTGTAAAATATCATTATTTGTTTAGAAGGCCTTTTTCTTAATTCATCCATCATGCATGACCAAAATCCCCTTGTTGATCTGGTTCAGAATGAATAGACATACAACTCTCACTACTACTGAACTCATCCAAGTGTACAGCTGAATTTATCCAACAGCTAAACTCGTCTAAGAGAACTCATTTCAAGGCCAAAAGTACATCAACGATGAGCATTTATGAAAAATAGATAAATGAAATAAGAAGGAATGAGCATTAATGAGGACTGCTTATCAAGGAAGTACCTCATTAGAATAATATTTATTATATGGCTCATGCCAAAAGAAGACAAATAATATACCAAAAATCCATTGAAATTTGTGAATAATAAAATATTTTATTGTAATTTATAAGTAAATCTCTTTATGAATAGAGGTGAACATTGTAAGAAAAAATAGAAGAAGAGGGAGGATAGGTCCCCGATCATTGTAATACGATATTTTTTTTCTTCGAAGAAATTTGTGATGTCCCTCACATTTAACTTGTTTTCTCTTATTTGCAACTACTTCCTTGAGGTGTGAATCCATGGACAAATCAGGATCTAACAAATCACATGCATTAGTTGAACAGAAAATGAAGCATTGGAAAATTGAGAGATCTTTTTTGGCATAGAAAATTACTCATTTTTACTATTTTCTAAATCAACAAAGAGAAAAAAAATAGTTGAATCGTATTAATTTTTGCAAAAATAAAACTATCATCCCATAAATTCCTACTGAAAATAAGTTGGTCCAACTTCTTAAAGTTTTGCTCAATAAAGAAAGTGTGAATTGATCTTGATAAGACAATGATCGATTCAAAACGTTGGGTTTGAGCTCTCACCTTTTCTGAAATAAAAAATCTTGATAAAATGACTCAAGTTATATAAATTAGAATAAAACAAATAAACTTCGGGGTTTAATTTTTATAAATAAAATGACTCAAAGTTTAAACTTCGGGGTTTTATGTTATAATAATAATAAGCATTGCTAAAAAAATATTTTTGCATGTAAATAAATAAAAAAAATTAAATCTAATTCAGACCAATTCAAACTCCAATCTTTATAAATATAGAGTTAAAAATGAATGTATAAATAAGAGAAGCTCAACACCTAAATGTAATGATACCAACCCAAATTGACCTAAATTAAGCACTTGAGGAGTATTTTATAATTTAATGATATTATTTGAAAGATCAAACTATTTTCAATTTTTTTGTGTTTAATAATCAAATAACTATTTAGACTGCGAAGAATCCTATAATTTTAAATCATTGATACATTTAAAATGACTGAAACAAAATAATGATAAAAAATCATCACAAATTGCTAGGGCTGTAAACGAGCCGAGCTTGAGCGACCTCAGGCTTGGCTTGTGTTCAGCTCGTTCAAAATAGCACGTGTTCGAAATCGGCTCATGTTCGAAATTGGCTCGTGAACATTGTATTCGTGTTTGACTCGATTTAAATATTCGTGCTCGTATTCGGCTCGAAATTGACTCGGAAAAATTAAATTGAAAAAAAAAAAGGTGTAAAGTGTGGAATTCGAACCTGAACCGAATATATGAAAAAAAATGCACTAACCAAATTGTCACACGAGATGTTATGATTTAAACTTAGATATTAATATTTGCAATATATTATTATATGAATAATATATGCAATATATTATTATAATAATAACTATATATTTTTTTTTAATTTCGAGCTAAAACGAGCCGAACACGAGCGAACAAAGAGTTGTTCGTGTTTGTCTCGTTTATAATTCGAGCTTTAAAAACTTATTCATGTTCGGCTCGTTTACTTAACGAACAAGTCGAACACGAGCTACTTAAAGAGTCGAACACGAGCTGTTCGCGAACAACGAGCTTTTTTGACAGCCCTACAAATTGCCCAATAGATGCTTTGGGATTCAGGCTAAACTTTCCAAAGTTGACCAATAAACAATTGATATATCATCATTTTTATATGAAAGAAATGTGAAATTAAAGAGATCAAAGATTTGAAGAATTCAAGAGCATTTCAAATAAACGAACTAATTATCATTATTAATGATCAATATCACTAGATAGTCGATTATATAGAACTAGTCGGTCTAAATTTCTCATTAAATCATCTTTAATTATCAATTAAATTATTAATTTTTATATAAGACTTAGTTATATAAATTTCATAGATTCAAACACATTATTATGAAATTAAAAAATTTTAAATTAACAATTAATATTAAATTAATCAAACTAATTCATTATTGCTTATCACCTATGAGGTTTAGAAGCTCTAATTGTAGAACTTCTTTTTCAACATAAACAATGAAAAATTATGTTTTTTTTTTCAAGATGTGGAACAAAGAAGATTATAAGTGTTAAAAATGAATTGGGTTGACAAATAAAGAATTGGTTTAGACTTTAAAAATATTAAATGTGTTGCATAATATAAAAAAATCATAAGAAATATTTAACTTATAATTAGTTTATTTTATAAATCCTTTATTCTTATTAGTTATTATCAATTATAGTACTATTAGTATGAATCATATTGTTATGATAAATTATTTACTATTAAATAACTATATAGCATTTTTTTTTATTTTACAAATATATTTAAATATATAAATATATATTTATCTATTTACAATACATGTATATTTATGCCTTTATGAGTTTTATTTTAATTTTTTAAATTTATAATTATTGAAAATATTAATTGTGTTCAAATTATATTTATTTTTATAACATATTTTTTTTCAAAATCTTTTATTCTATTCATTAAGAGATGTAGCAGCCAATTCAAACATGTGATGTGCCATCTCCAATTATGGAGTAAATTGACTCCAGTAAATTTCATTTATATGTGAATTTTTAGTGTGTTATTTTTGTGCAATGCTATATAAAATATTTAATTTTTTGACATAAATTTTCTAACTGCTTCTTCCAGTGCCAAAATGTCATTAATGCCTTTATTAGAAGTCATTTAAATGTGAAAATGATATTAGAATAAAAGTACATGTTATAAAGTTCGGAGAGACTGTCAAAAACTGATTTGACGGCCCATCTTAATTGGGAAATCAAAATTATTGGGCCTAAATCCTTCAGTTATGGTTAATAAAGTACTGGGACATCAATTATGGGCCATTCTACAAGCTCTTCATTGTTATGCAAAGGGTATGCGAGGGGTGTGGATGTTTGAAGATCAATGTTAAGAAAAATTAAATTATCACATTGCCATCAACGAAGAAAAGCTTGTTCAGAGAACTTCTTAAATGTAATTGAAGAATAGACAAATTGCAAAGTCAAGGACAAAAACAATTTCCAAAAAAATAATTGTAGTTACAACTTTTCTTTTGCCTGCAGTTAAGGAGACCGTAGCGAAGGAAGCAACAATAGAAGTGTTTCTTCTTTGGAAAATTTTCATACATTTGACACAATTCTTATGTTTTTACTGTTAGAAAATTTATGTTTCAACTTTATGACACAAATTTCAAAAGAAAAATACATAATAGCCAAGATGTAAGAATTGTGTCTTGAGTCCAATTTGATTTTGCAATTTGTTGATAGCCAAATGTTGATTTTTTTGGTATCAACACATCCAGCAAAATCTGAATCTAAATATCCTATCACTTCAAGATCTTTAGATCTTCTATAAGTGAGTATGTGGTCTTTTGTTCCTTGTAGATACCTCAAAACTTTCTTTACAGCTTTCCAATGATCTATTCCTGGATTACTTTGATACCTGCCCAGCATCCCGACAACAAAACTAATGTCTGGTCTGGTACAAGTTTGAGCATACATTAAGCTTACAACAATAGATGCATAAGGAATTTCTTCCATTTGTTTATGTTCCAAATCATTCTTTGGACACTGCATAAGACTGAATTTATCTCCTTTCTGAATTGAAGCAACACTTGCTGAGCAGCCTTCCATATTGAATCTCTTAAAAACTCTTTCGATATATGTTTTTTGAGATAGCCCTAACAATCCTTGTGATCTATCACGAAATATTTCAATTTCAATCACATAGAATGTCTCACTCATATCTTTCATCTCAAAGTTTTTAGATAGAAAATTCTTGGCTTCATATAATAAGTTAAGATCATTATTAGTCAGCAAGATGTCATCAACATACAGAATAAGTAATATAATTTTGCTCCCACTGACCTTTAGATATATATACCGATCAACAATGTTTTCCTTAAATTCAAATGACGTGATGGTATCATTAAACTTAGGATACCATTGTCAGAAAGCATGCTTAAGTCCATATATTGATTTCTTAAGTTTACACACCATGTGTTCCTTTCCTTCAACCAAAAATCCTTTAGGTTGACTCATGTAGACCTCTTCATCTAAATTTCCATTCAGAAAGACAGTTCTCACATCCATTTGGTGTAACTCCAAATCATAATGAGCTACTGGTGTCATGATAATTCTAAATGAATCTTTCTTAGAAACCGGAGAAAATGTTTCTTTATAGTCGATGCCATCTTTCTGAGTGAAACTTTTAGCAACAAGTCTAGCTTTATATCGTTCAATATTGTCATTCGAATCGCACTTAGTCTTAAACACCCATTTACACCCGACTCTTTTACAACCTTCAGGCAATTCAACGATATCGCAGACTTTGTTGTGATTCATCGATTTCAACTCATCTTTCATTGCATCTAACTATTTAGAAGAATTTGCACTTTTTATGGCTTGTGAAAATGAAACTGGATCTTCATTGACTCTTAAGTCAAATTCGAATTCATGAAGATAAACCACATAATCATCGGAAATAATAGACCATTTTTATCGTTGAGACTTTCTAGGTACTACTTCATGTGGTTCATCTAATGTAGGTTCATTAGTGACAGTTTCATTGTGGGGTATTTGATCATATATTTGTTGTTCTTGTAAGTTGTCAAAATCTTCAACAGTTGTAGGAATAACAACTTGAGAAGAGATTTTGGGTAAAAGAACTTGAACCCTAATTTCTTGGATCTCCACTTTATGTGGTTCCAAACTCCCACTAACTTCACCATTTCAATGAATTTAGCATTTCCAATTTCAATAATTCTTGTACTGTAATTAGGACAATAAAATCTATACCCTTTAGATTTTTCTGGATAACCACTGAAGAAACCACTGGTTGTTCTAGAGTCCAGTTTCTTTTCAAGTGAATAATATAACCTTATTTCCGCTGGGCAGCCCCAAACACGCAGTTGCCTTAAACTAGGTTTCCTTCCTGTCCACAGTTCAAAAGGAGTCTTTGGAACTGCCTTACTAGGAATCCTGTTTAATAAATATGCAGCGGTCTTTAAAGCATGCATCCACAATGATGAGGGTAAAGAAAAATTACTCATCATACTCCTAACCATTTCCATTAGAGTACGATTTCGCCTTTTTGCAACACCATTTTGTTGTGGTGTTCTTGGTATAGTTTATTGAGCACATATGACATTAGTTTGAAGGAATTTAGCAAATGTACCTAGACATTGTCCAGATTCATTGTAAGTTCCATAATATTCACCGCCTCTATCAGACCTGATAATTTTCACTTTTCTGTTTAATTGTCTCTCAACCTCAGTTATATACACCTTTAAGGCATCTATAGGTTGAGATTTTTGATGCAATAAATAGACATACCCATAACGTGAAAAATCATCAATAAAGGTGATGAAGTATTTCTCTCCACCAAAAGATGGAACATCAAAAGGTACAACAAATATCAGTGTGTATAATTTCAAGGAGCTGTGTGCTTCTTGTGGCGGCTTTCTTAAGAGTGTGATTTGTGTGTTTTCCTTTAATACAATTCAAACAGATACCAAGATCAGTAAAATTTAATTCATTAAGGATTTCATTCTTTACTAATCTTTCAATTCTTTCTTTGGATATATGACCCAAACGTTTATGCCACAAATAAGCTGAACTTTCATTCATAAAACCACATTTAGTACCAATATTATGATGCAAAGTCATCAAATTCTCAGAGAAAATGTTATCAAGTTTAAGCTTATATAGTTTGTACTCAAGTTAGACATGTCTATTATCTTTGGATATATAAACATATCTTAACTTAGTATATAAATAGACTACAATTATATTCAATGATTATACAATAAATGATCAACCTTTGGGCGATCTAAAAATATTTTATAATCAATAAATTTTAATATTTTTTTAATAAAATGTTAAATTATTTCATAACAAACATCACATACTCATGAGTAATTGAATTTATTTAATTTAATGTCTATTAAACTTATTAATTTGATCACTTTGTTGACTAACAAATTAAACATTACATAGACATTAAATAAATAATAATTTCAATCACATCAATTTACTTTAGTGATCTAATTTATAGTGGAAATTTAATAAAATTAACATAAATAATATTATATGAGAAATCATAATTTTAGTAATCAATACTCTGATACCACTTGTTAGAAATTATTGTTTGAACTTTCTGACACAAATTCTAAAAATATATAATAGTCATAATTTTTTTTAATTTCATAATTTTTACATATCTATAATAAAGTAACACATACTTGTATTCATGTTGATAAAATTTGATATTGAAGAAATTTGATCTTGAAGAGATAGAGTTTCTCTCTCTAATCCCTTGAAACTTTTTGTTCTTTCTGATAGAGAGAAATGTACGAGTGTGTTAGGAAGAGAGATGTCTCATTCTCCGAATTATGCTCTATTTAACCACCATCTATCAGGGGGTTACTAACCAATAATATTTATGATAATTTAATAAATTAATTAATTTTATTATTAAAATCAATGACATAAGTTAGTAACTTCTATTCATTTTAGGGGTTACAGGAGTTACAAAAAAAAAGTATCACAAGTTATCATAAGTTATGGCATAAGTTATTAAATAAATAACATAATTTTTCATGAGTTATAAAAATGAATAACTTAAGTTATCATTTATTATGATATACGTTATGAGTTAAGAAAATAAATAACTTAAGTTATGAATTATAAAAATAAATAACTTAAGTTATCATTTATTATGGCATAAGTTATCAGTTAAGAAAATAAATAACATAAGTGATGAGTTATAAAAAATAAATAATATAAGTTATTAAAATAAATCTGATAAGTTATTAAAATAAATGTGATTCACAAATAAAAATTTAACACAACCAAACTCTACAGGGATAACACATCGACAATAGCATTAGCTCACAATCCAGTTTTTCATACTCACATAAAGCATATCACGGTCGACTACCACTTTATTCGAGATCATTCTAGCTACAACAACATGATCTTCAACATATTATGAGCGAAGACCAACCAGCCGATCTATTCACAAAATCGCTTCTTGGCACTCGCCCTCGACTACTTACAAGCAAGCTCACCAAAGTCTAAAACTTCATTATCTGCAAGGGTTTCTCTCACCAATTGCTTATATTCTGTAAATCAGTGTCAGATATTTATTTATTTATTTACCCTTTATACTCCTCTCTCATCCTCTGTTCACACACAATTCATATGCATTTTTAAATTAAAACTAATACCTAATCCTATGCATAACATTGTGTAATTTACATTTAGAAAATAAAAAAATTACTATATTTTTAGTGTGATGTTAAAGTTTTAAGTGTTATGTATGTAAATGTATAAAATTTACGTGTTAGAGATGTAAACACTTAATAAATACGTGATATATGTGCATGTAAAGGCCCCAAATTTAACCAAGATATTCCCTGGACTTGAACATTCATGCTCTTATGCAAAATATTCATGTCATTTATTGGCTTAACTTACAATTGATGTATGATTTTTATTTAAAATGAATTGATTCATTCTGATTCGTCGAACTAATCCCTATCAAAACATATTTCAAAATTAGACTTTCTATTTTTACAATTATCCGCCATAATAAAAAAACAGACTTTAAACTTTATCATTAGTTAAACCAGGTACATACATTCTCATAGATAGATATATATAAAGAAATTGATATTTGGTAGAGGCCCAAATATCGATTTCTTATGCGCTTTTTGGCCCCATGATTAGAGCCCGCGTCATGTGCCTAAAATTTCAGCACCCCCGCACCACAGTGGGATCAAACTCTTAACCTGAGAGGACTTACAGTAACCCCGCCACCAACAGGCCTAGACTNACCCAAGCCGTCGTTGACTTTCCCGAGTCCGAAGATACGGGAGCCATCAAGGAGCACGAAGAAGAGGTGTCTCCCGAGGTAGTCAAAGATGCGGCGCTGGTCAGCGAACTTGCGGCGGAGGAAATAAAAGAGAAGAATGAAACAGAGGAAAAAAAGGAAGAAGCGCCGACAGCCGCCGAAGCAGAGCCGAGTCTGGCGGCGGAGGAGGTGAAAGTTCCGGCTGAGTTGGAGGGTGAGATTGATACTCCGAAGGAGTTGGAGGAGAAAAAAGCTGACGTGGCAGACTGATCTGGAGCAAGTGTTGAGAATACGTATCTATATATGGTATGAATGGTAGATGCATGTATGTGTTATGCAAATTTAAATTGATGGTTATGACCGTGTGTAAAGATGATGGTTATGATGTTGTGATGGTTTGGTGATATATGTGGAGGAAATATTAGTAGGTGAGAGAGTGTTGGGAGAGATTGTGTGCATACATACTATTAATATTTTCTCTTATTTGTATGGTATGAGATTTGAGATTTGTAATATGATAAAATATTGGTGTTCAAATTCTTAATTAGATGGGGATCAATATATATATATATATATATATATNCGGTTTTGGGTCGGCTCAAAATTGATTCGAAAAAAACTCTACTCAAAGTTTAAGATTGTAATTTAGCTCGTTTATTTTGATGCAAGCCAAAATTTGAATTAATTTTCAAGCAATTATGGATCTTGGAACTAAATTTGTTAAATTTATAGCTTTAATATCAGTAGAGCTGTTAATAAGTTGATTTCAAATAAACTGGGCTGGCTCTGCTCATTTTCGATCTGATCTTGATCCAAACTAAAATTGAAATCAAATTTCTGATTATTAATGATTTTGGAGCTAAATTCACAGCCTAATCACAGAAGCACTTTCAAGCCGAACTAATTAATTGGTGTTTAANATTTTGGGTCGGCTCAAAATTGATTCGAAAAAAATTCTACTCAAAATTTTAGATTGTAATTTAACTCGTTTACTTTGATGCAAGCCAAAATTTGAATTAATTTTCATGTGATTATCGATCTTGGAACTAAATTTGTTAAATTTATAGCTTTAATATCATTAGAGCTGTTAATAAGCTGATTTCAAACCGGGCTGGCTTTGCTCATTTTCGATCTGATCTTGATCCAAACTAAAATTGAAATCAATTTTCCAATTATTCATGATTTTGGAGCTAAATTCACAGCCTAATCACAGAAGCACTTTCAAGCCGAACTAATTAATTGGTGTTTAACAAAAGAAAGAAGGAAGATACTGTATATTTTTGCCATAACAACATCGTCCAAAGTAGCTTATAATTATCTTTGAAGGAAACAAAAGAGTATACTTAACAGAAAATTAACTGTTTTAATTATTATATAGATGAGGGCTCGAATTCAGCCCTTTAATTTAAAATATTTTATTTTATTTTAATTAGTGAAATCAGCGGTATGGAGANTAAAGTAGCTTATAATTATCTATGAAGGAAACAAAAGAGTATACTTAACAGAAAATTAACTGTTTGAATTATTATATAGATGAGGGCTCGAATTCAGCCCTTTAACTTAAAATATTTTATTTTATTTTAATTAGTGAAATCAGCGGTATGGAAAAGGAGGGAGGAGCTCACCTCAACGCTGGCCATGGAAAACCAACAGTAACAAGAAGCGATGATCAGAGAGAGAGAGAGAGAGAGAGAGAGAGAGAGAGAGGAATCTGTCCGTGAGAGAGGCAAAAATATACAGTATCTTCCTTC
>JXCR01148287.1:431977-447362 GCA_002079205.1 Phalaenopsis hybrid cultivar
TATATATAGACACACACAAAAGTTGAAAACTCTATTCTGAGTTAGTTCTACTGAGCTTGATTTTGAGCTCTCTATTATATGAATGCATGTGAGTACAAGCATTTATTTATATAGATTTTCGTTTTCTTCTATTGTTTGTTGAGCGTTGTTAGGTAAATTTTAATTAGAAAAATCTCATCTTTTGTGTATTATTTAGAACAGCCATAAATTAGTACAATGAATAGTTTATTCATGTCTCTTTGTTTGCTCATATTATGCTATTCTTCTAGTGTATTATTGGAGGTTATAAAGTAAAGAAAAAGGTTTTTTATTTGAATTAATGTTGTTATTAAAGTTTCTTTATTTTTAATAGATTATTATGGAATTTTTGAATTTAAACTCTCTAATGATATTATTTGTGAAAAATATTATTAAAATCTTGATTTAAATCAGTGCTAAGTTTTGAACTTATACTCTTCTGCTAAGTTCTGTGAATTTCTTCCAAGGCCTAACAAGCGGAAAGTGACACCTATATTTGACTCGATTTGATCCTGATTCTCTTCAAAATTAATTTAAAGATCAGCACAAGTCAAAATTTTGATTAGTAGACCGGCTTCATACGGTCCCAATCTATTTTAACTTTATTATTGTTCTTCAAGTTAATTGCCAACATGCTCAACGATAATTTCTTCATATCTTCTTAAGTTAATGATACATATTCAATTATTTTTATTAGGTATGAATCTTAGTACAATACTCGAATTAAAATTTATTAGAACTAAATTCACTATCTTTCACGATTCAATTTAGGGCCCATTTGAGGCAATTTATAAGTGCGTTGCGTTTTTTAAAACACCGTCTAACTGTTTGGTTTGCAAGTTTTTGAGAACTCTATCTGCCGCGTTTGAATTTTTTACACTGATAAACTGTTTATCCTGAAACGCACAAGCTACCCCCAAAAGAAAAAGATACTTAATCTAATTTGTAATCAATACGAGCGTTTTAATGAAATGATAGGCTGCTCGTGGGGCCTACAGATACGGACAAGAGGGAAGTCGCCAAACAGACCCGACCGCCCATGAATAGTTTGAACCAAATCAGTCACATCGGTTCTCATATATCATAAATTAAATCCTTATAAATAAAAAAAGGGGCAATTACAAACATAGCAATTGAAGCATTGCTATTTACAAACTAGCACCTTTTCAACTTTATTTTAAATTTTAACTCAAAACGATAAAATTCACAGTAAAATTTAAAAACATATTTTTTAAATTTTATCAAATTCACAATGATATATTCATGACTTGTGAAGATGCATCGTCGGTTCAAAAATTCAAAAAATTCATATGGATGTTAGTTTTGTAAATAATAATGTTTCGAGTTTTATGCATGAAATTATCCTCTCTGATTCTCATTGTTTATTTTCATCAAATTCCTAAATGCATTGATTCGGCAGTTAAAAAATATAATCTAGGTGCTACATTTATAAATAATGATATTTCGGCTGCCTTATATGTAAATAATACATGTCATATCTTATTTTTGTAATTTTGAAGACTCGTGAATTTAAATTCAAATTCACAAGATCTTAAACCCATAAAGCCTATATGATGAGGGTCTAAACCCTGAATTAGTAGGCTAAACCCAGATTTTTATTTTATTTTTAAAGTTCAAGCAAATTAAGGGTCCGTTTGGGGCAGCTCGTAAGTGCGGCTGCGTTTGACGTTTTTGAAAACACCGTCTAACCGTTTGGTTTGCACATTTTTTGAAAATATTGTATGTCGCATTTAAGTTTTTTACACTAAAAGCATGCCGCGGCGACCCCAACGCACAAGCTATCCCAAACATACTCTTAATCTCAAACATATGCATACCGCATATGCATACAAGTGTGTTACTCTCTTTAACTCAGTGCATATAAATAGATAACAACTAATATTACACACACTTATACTATTTGGCATATTAGCCTTAATAAATATTGATTGAGCTATAACTTTTTGTGTATGTCAAAAGCGATTAAATGTAATACGATTAAAGTTATTTTTAGATATACTTTTTCAAAAAAAATAAGAACTTTGATTATTTTTTATTATTTTATTTTATTTTGTTTATGTCTTGATTTAAAGCAAAATTTATTTACCAAGTTAAACAAATATTAGCTTGTTCTAAAAAAAAGCTAATTAGTTTTAAATTGTTTTTGGCATTTTAAAAATAAGTTGATTTGTTTTAAATAAATAAAATAAAATATATAAAAACACATTAAATATAAATATTTTAATTAAAAGTAGACTATTTTTTTTAATTATTCTAAACAAACTTTTAAGTATTTTCATAATGATGAATCCATTGCTTAATAATTTATAAAATTGCCAGGTAACCACATATTGAATCCATGGCCAATGAACACGATTACTCTCCTTCTAATCTCTTCACAAAAATACATGTGCAAACAATATTATGTGCATGATGCTTGCCTATTTATTTATTGAGAAAAATGGGGCTCGCATGCAGTCAAATATATTAAGAGGAAACTATATACATAACATAAAATTATTATGATATTGGATCTTAATTTGTCAGTGAATTACACGCAAGAAAAAACGTAACCCTTTTATTCATTGAATGACCCCCTATTTATGGAGAAATGAGGTATCATGTGTGAGTTTACATAAGTGCCCCTGCTTTAATAGGGATTGTACATATTATTACAGGTATTTTGCATAGGTGGGCTCAGGGGTCTGGTGGCTCTAAGGATAGGCTAGCTAGACAGGCAAACGTTTTGAAAAAGCGTTGTCGGTCAACTAAGCTAGAGAGATCACTCAATCTGCCAGGTCTGGTAGGACTATCGATCGGCTAGGTTTGATGCTACTCGTTGGTTGGATCCTTATTAGAAAATGATCAGAAAGGTTGACTTGGTTGGCTAAGTGGAGATGATCGTTTGATCAAGTCTAATCATCGACTCTCAATCCTCAATATGGAGCTTTTATTGACTAGTTGTAGCTAGGTTATCGGGTAGAATGTGAATCACTGTAATCCTATAGGTAGCCTCCCTTAGACGAAGAGATCTTGGGGTGATGGATGAGATTCATCTCGCTGATTTTTTATGATATTTGAGGAGGCTACTAAATACCTTTAAAGGAATTGTATGATCCAAGGGGTTATCTTAACCCACAAGTTAGTTTCATCGTGGGGATGTCCTGGTTTCTTCTGTACTTGGCTACCAGTTGAACTACCATGTTCAAACTGCTTGGCTGCTTTTTTTCATATACATATTTAGTTTCTTGATTCTCTTATTTTTGAAAGTTGTTTTACGATAAAAATAAGAGAATTTAATATAAAAAGTAAATTTTATTTATGACAATTCAATAATTTATGGGTTTGAACTCATGAAGCCACAGGTGAGGATGGCCTTGGTATGAAGTCCCGTGTGGGTGAGTTCCTTCTTTAGTCATGTAAGAAGGTTACTAGGAAACCCTAAGGTTAAGTGCTAAGTCCCCATGGAGAGCGGAGAAATCCTCACAAAAGTGAGGTCAACAACAAGGCACCAAAACCCAGTGTGTAGCTTTTTTACGTTAATTTAATTGTAATATGACCCGATAGAATGTCAAAATCCCTTGTGATCTAAGAATTCTAACAGCCGCCTAGAAAAACAAATAGGTTAACACATAATAGTCTGGTAAAATAAACATTTTGTCATAGGAAAATCGCAACATATATAGAAAAGTAATGAATTTCTAAGAAATGTTGCATGTTTAAGCCCTGTTAGCTATAATATGATTTCTAATAAGGGTGTCAATTCGAGTCGGCGGGTTGGGTTCGGGTATGATCTGAAAATGACCCCAAATAGCAAACGTGTCGAATTCTTTGACCAAAATTCTACTTAAGAAAAATTTTGGGTTAACCAGAACCCAAATATTTTGAGCCATGTTGTGTGTCGGGTCAAATTTTTACGCCTAGGGGTTATTTTTGGTCAGCGAGTCGGTTTAGGTCCGACCCGAATCGAGTCAAACCGAACCCGATCTGAATAATAAACAAGTCGAATTCTCTAACCTGAACCCGATTCAAAAAATATTCGGGTCAACCCGAACCAAGATTTTTTCAAGTCAATTTCGACTCGTATTGCCTTGTCGGGTCAATTTTTACACCCCTATCTTCCAACGCTTCTATGACCAAGACATTTTAAAATATTCCCCATTCCTTGCCGTGCAATCTACCTATGCCTTTATAAAGACACGCATAAAAAGTTAAGAAACGACCCGTGTTGGTACAAATAAGCCATCAATTCCTCTTGGCTTTTTCTTACCAATAAAGATACTAAATCGACATTCATATGCTTTTGTTCATACACAAATGAAAGATCAAAAAGTTTCAAGTTTGAATTGATGATCGATGGGCCAACGGTCAATAATATGTGTGCCCAACTGTTGAAAAACAATGTGTTGCCATAAAGTAGAGATCCAAATCTTCACTAGTCAAGTAAGGCATCAAGGTGTGTTAGGTGGAACGTAATCATCATTCTCCTTGTAATTTAACTATTTGTAATGTAATTTTCAGAGAATTGACAAATTATTATATATCTTCTCTATGTAATTTTATCATCCATTATTAAAATGACTCTCTTTTAAGACCCCTGTTATTATTATTATTATTATTATTACAATGAGAATTGCACATGTTCTTACCTTATTTTGGAAATTATACCTTTCATTCTTATTGTTGAAAATTACATTACAAGTTAAACTTAAATTATTTTTCAAAAATTTAATGCATCTTTCATATTGCCGGATGTTAATTGTGTTCTTTAAAAAATGACATAAGAGCATAGAGATTCTATCAAATGTATCATCAGTCATCAATATTTAATACTAGTTTTCGTAGGTTTAAATCATTTCTTCGTGTTCTCAAGGCCATGAGGACCTCGATAAGGCTATTATTTACTAAAAATATATTTGTATTATCGAGTTAGAGCTTTGAAGAGCTTCTCGTCTACAAAAAGATAGAACAATGCAACACATGCATAGTTTAACAAGGATTTTCAAGTTATAATGTGTTGTTTATTATCCTTGACTAAATAGGTTTTTCTTCTATGTTAAAAATACTAATAGTTGAGAGAATAGAAACATATGATCTCACTCAGATTAATCCCCCTTTTGACCCAACCATCTCGTATTCCTATAACTCATTGAGTTGAATAATTTACTCCTGGATAGCTCAAATGGATATAATCTCAAACTATTTTGATGAACCGAACTAAACTAATGTTTCGACACGCAAGTCATTTTTCTAACTTCCACTTATCTTCAATAGATATTAGGAAATTTACATGCATAGCAGACAATTCTTATGGATTTACACGTCTCGCACCTAAACTTTCACATTTACACGCACAACACGTTACCCATGCACAGAAAATAGGATGTTGTGCGTGCAAAAATGAAAGTTTTGGTGTGATATACATAAATCCATAAGAACTGAGTGCAATATATGTAAATGCCCCAAAATATTAACCGCCTATGATTCCCTTTTGAAATCTGTTAAATATATTGCCAAGCTAGAAATCCTATAATCAACTCGAATACAAGTAGATCCCATATGATTGAACTTGAGAGTTTGTTTATTTAGGAAACCTTAATCTTTATAATTAAAATAAATTGTAATTAAATTTAACATTTAAAAAAAATATATGCTAAAACATATATTATCAACATACCTTTTGTTTATCTAATGTGTGTTGAGTATACTAGTCAATAATGATAAATTTTTTTATCACAACACATACATTTTTAGCCTTCAACTTTCATATGATAAAATTTAAAATTTCCTCTTAAAATACTTTTAATATATCACCCAAAAAAATTCATTTGATTAAGCAAGTGTATTTTTTTGTATTTAAAAACTTTCAAAATTAAATTTTGGATGAACTCTAATTTTAGTACTTATAATCAAATCAAACAACTTGATAAAATAAATTCAAAGACAGCAAAAATGATCAGATTTAAGTCCGAACAAGCTCAAATCAAGCACTTGAAATTTGATTAGAAGCTCTAAAGCGATAATTTAATTACCAAATAATTCATAATTTTCATAATTTTATGGTTAAAACAAGCAACTCAATAAGGGAAACCTAATTAACTCAATATCACTTAACTCAAGATCATTAATAAAAATATTGAAAGAAACACTTATAATCAAATGAATCAATATGAGCCATTTAATGGAGTGTTTTTAAATTTTTTTCTTCAAAGTTTACTAAAATATCACCCTCAAAAACTATAAATAGAACATCATTCTCCAACAAGGGAGAGAACTTGGAATTAAATTTAAAGAGAACATGGAGATATTAAAAACTTTAAAGCGGTTATCTGACTATCAACAGTTAACAACTACTACCAACTCTTATTTCTTCGATGTTGTCATACAACTTACATCACTCGATCAATATCATCAAATCATCATTATCAAACTAATATCAATTGATTATTACCATCCAATCATTATCATTACAATCATCATTTGGCGGATGCCACCCAATCACCCTCATTGTCAATCAACGGCCATAATTTGGCCTTCTCTATCCGATAATTGTCATTATTTTTTATCACTTTGAATATTTGTTACATATTTTACATGCATATTTAATCAGTTTAACTAAGGCAAGCTTTATCATATTTCGCTCGAAAAATCTAGCATGTAAAACATTGTCTAAGGATAGCATGATTATTTTAATATTAAACAAAGAGACAATAGATGAAAAATGATAACATAGAGAATAGTTTTGTTATATTGCTAAATCTAGTGGCTTGATATAACAGATAGCAAAATCTCAAAAGAAACAAATTTAGATAATAATTATTACATAGAAAAAGTTTAAGGCCTAGAAGCATAATCCTCAAGGGGCATAAATTTAAGCAATAATAAATCGCAAAGAAGCTATAATTATGGGTGATTAAAAACTTATAATCTCACTTTACTTCTGATTCAAGGCTAAAAACAAAGAACGCTTGATTACAAGTCATTATGTGACTTGCAAAAGCAGCTGTGTTTAGAATTATGTACACTATAATGTGAAATGATGTTTTGTATGTTTTAAATTGTTCAACTTCTTATAATAACATGCATATGTGTGTGAGTAGAAAGAAAAATTAGGCCGGTTCAAAGGTAAATGATAATCATGATTATTAAAACTTCAGAATTATATGAAACTTACTTGATTTATCATTTATATTTTGGCATATCATTGCTATGGCTAGAAAGGTTTTATAGGAGCTTTTAGCTTAAAAAACATAATTGATAAGTACAAGGCATGTGCAGACGTAAAAGTTATTTTTTTTTTTATTTTAAAACTTAACCCAACCACATTCTCAACTTGCCACCCCGATGTTGTGCAATGGATCATAGAAGTTGTAGTCACAATTATAGCAGCACCGTCATCCCTCACCTCTCATGTCTGTAACTTAGGGTATGTTTGGGTAGATTTCTAATTGTTTTGTGTTCGAGACCACCGCCACAATTCTATTTGGAAAACTACTTTTAAAAAGTTTTTGTGATATTAAGTTATTTTTGACAATCAGATCTATTAAATATGGCGGTTGTACAAAAGTTGTATGTTTGACATTTTGAAAAAAAACTAAATTTTTATAAATCACAATGGCTCCTTAAGAAGTTGATTTCCCCCACACAACCTTACAACCCCCTTTACAAAAAAAATGTTGCTATCCCAAACGAACTTGGTCATCAGTGGCCTGTCAATTGATGTTCACATCAAGGATTCTCACCGACTCAACCAATTGTTCACCTAGTACATAAAAATGCAAATTGCATATCTCATATTTTTTGTATAGATATAGCACATCATTTAATCAAACAAATGAATTAGAAGAGCACAAGTAAGATTTCAAAAATAAAGAAACTGCTCAGACAAGAAGCAAATCAAAGCGATCCCGAGAACCCAATAAAAATGAAATAATTAAATTTTAAATTTTATTCTTTATCTTAAATTTAGGTTTTAGAAGTTTGACTTCTTAAAATTGCAGGCATGTATTGATACCTAATTGCTTAAAAGAATAAAGGATAAAATAAATTTATTAAGATGATTAAAATTGTTTCCCCCCTCTAGTCAACCAGTGGCTTTCGGTTCAACTTATGTCTAATTTTTTGGGATTATATGATTTTTCTAACTCTTCAAGTGTTCTAAGGAAAGGGTGGCCAACATCCCCTTACCTTTTCGGGTTTGCTATGTAGGAATTATATGCCATCATTGAAAACAGTAACAACATCCCATATTAATCTACACTTGTGATATAATTTTTCGAATTTCCTTATCAAAATAGAATGTCTTCTGTTTGTTGTAGCTGTTTTATTAGCCTCCAATCCTTCTTCCAAAATATTTCTGTTTTATTTCGATGCCTTGAGTTTATGAGCTTACTGCCATTTGACATCTTTTTTTGGCTCCAAAGGCATTTACTAATATTTGTATATTTTGTCTTTTTTTCTTTTAAAAAAAAACAGTCTATCAAAAGTTTTATACTTGGCATTTTCACAGATGGTAAATTATAACACAAGTTTACAACAAGGGGAAGAACATCATGAATTATAAGTTTAGATGGGTTTATCTATTATTCTATTTCATCACCAGACAAATTTTCTATCATGACAAGAGGCATGGGCAGTACAACTTCAGTGCCCGACGCTTGGATCCATACACATGCAACTTAATTATACTTTCAAAAAAATTTACGTTTTACTCTCACTCCGATGGTGTTTTATAACTTCATTCTCTAATTAACCACATCCTTTAGCTTCATAAAATTTTATCCTCAACCTTTGTTGTATAGGTTCAAGATGACTAAACCAACTCAATTTAAATATCACTTTACTTCTAATCATACTAACTAGGGGCATTTACATACACACCACTCAATTCCTATGTACTTGTATATCTAAAACCTTAACTCTAACTTTTACATTTATACAACCCAAATCTTTCATATCACAAAAAAATTTCACTATTTTAACTTTTAAAAAGTGAGATACAAATAATCATGCATAGGTAAGATGCATATATGTAAAAGTTGAAGCTTGGGTGTTAAATATGTAAATACACAAGAATTGAGTGGTATGCATACCAAAAAATTTTAAATCGCTTAAAATTACACAACCACTGGAATACCATGTTCATTCTAAAAACTGAAAAATGTTACGATGCTTTTAACAAAGAGAGCTAACGGAAGTATTTCACTGCACTCGGCTCGACTAAATCAATAAACTGTGGGGAAAGCTGGTCCTAGAAATCGTTCATTAAATGATATACTACACTATAGCAACTAACAATACATCAAACTTAATAAAAAAAAACATGCGTGGTTCAGTTAAAAAAATACACTAATATTAATATGAAATAACAAGTATTTCATTGAGCCAACACTCAAAATTTTTGACCCATCATACTTCTCACTGTACACTGTCAGTACAGAGAAACCTGGNTAACAAGGATTTTCAAGTTACAATGTGTTGTTTATTATCTTTGACTAAATAGGTTTTTCTTCTATGCTAAAAATATTAATAAACATATGATCTCACTCAGATTAATCCCCCTTTTGACCCAACTATTTCGTATTCCTATAACTCATTGAGTTGAATAATTTACTCCTTGATAGCTCAAATGGATATAAGGAAAGGCCAAGAGAAATGTTTATTAGGAAATTTACATGCATGGCAGACAATTCTCATGGATTTACATGTCTCACGCCTAAACTTTCACATTTACACGCACAACACTTTACCTATGCACAGAAAATAGGATGTCGTGCGTACAAAAATGAAAGTTTTGGTGTGACATACGTAAATCCATAAGAATTGAGTGCAATGTATGTAAATGGCCCAAAATACTAACCGCCTATGATCCCCTTTCAAAATCCGTTAAATATATTGCCAAGCTAGAAATCCTATAATCAACTCGAATACAAGTAGATCCCATATGATTGAACTTAAGTGTTTGTTCCTTTAGGAAACCTTAATCTTTATAATTAAAATAAATTGTACTTAAATTTAACATTTTAAAAAAAAATTTTGCCAAAACATATATTATCAACATACCTTTTGTTTATCTAATGTGTGTTGAGTATATTAGTCAATAATGATAAATATTTTTATCACAACACATACATTTTTAGCCTTCAACTTTCATATGATAAAATTTGAAATTTCCTCTTAAAATACTTTTAATATATCACCAAAAAAAATTCATTTGATTAAAACAAGCAACTCAATAAGGGAAACCTAATTAACTCAATATCACTTAACTCAAGATCATTAATAAAAATATTGAAAGAAACACTTACAATCAAATGAATCAATATAAGGATTTATTGAAGTGTTTTTATTTTTATTTTTTCAAGTTTACTAAAATATTGTTAGGTATGGCTCATATACCATAAATGGGACGCATGCTGGAGCGGAGCGGAGCAGAATGATCTGTCCAATCGGGGGAGTTTCATTATATGGGTTGGCGGTGCGGGGGCAACACACCGCGGTCTAGTACAAGGGTAATTTAAATAAATTACATATTATATTATAGGGTTATATATATGTCTCGTTTGTAACCCTAGTAAGTCTCTGAGATTTCGAATCTTGTATTTTGTACTCTTTTCTGAATATTGAAAAGGAGGTCGCCGCTCTGCTCCCGATGATGTAGGCATCTTTGCCGAACCTCGTAAATCTTTGTGTGTTCTTCTGGATTTGTGACGATTCTTGTTTTTCTTCGTCATAATTTCTCAATAAGTGGTATCAGAGCGAGGTTCGAGGGCAAGGAAGAAAAATTTGGGCGACGCAGGAATAAAGAAGATTTGGCAGAGGAGATTGGCGGCTAGGAAAGGATTTCAGCAAGGTTCGCGGCAGTTTGGATTTCAGCGCAGAGGAAATTCAAAGAAGAAGAGGGCTTCGGATGGTTCGGCAGGAATACAAGGGCTTTTCCACGAAGGCTTCGAGTGCGACACAAGGCGCGCACAGACAGTAGGAGTTCGGCGAAGCTTCAGACGAGTCGGCGCAGGAAGGCGTCNGCATAGACAATAGGAGTTCGGCGAAGCTTCAGACGAGTCAGCGCAGGAAGGCATCGGCGAGATCGACATAGGAATCGCGACGTTTGCGATCGCGACAGAGGAATTGCGGCTTCGGCTTCAGCGGTTCGGACGGGCTTTGGTTCCACGAGAGATTTCAACTCCAAGCGAAGTCGCTACAAGCAGAAAAGGAAGGTTCAGCGTAAGCCTGGAGCGGAGGCGAAAATTGGAAGCTCCGATTTCATTCCTTTNTTAACGTGCTGAAAGTTAAAAAAACATTCGAGGACATGCAAATGGGATTATATATACTATAGGATGAACAGCATGCACACTGCCACAAATTATAATTATTTTCAAGTAAAGTTTAGCATTTAACTAACAGCGCCTTTTTTCATTAGAACCAAGAATAGTATTATTGCTGACTCGCAGAGCGGTTGTCTAAAATAAATTGCAAAAATTTCTCATCTTTTCCAGACTAGCATCTTACACCTGAAGGAGGAAATCACTTGTTGGCATCTACCATGACCTCAATACAAATTGATCTATGGCATCACCCTTACACAAAAAATAGGGACATCTATATATATATATAAAGAATGACCGGAGGATACAATATGAGCCCCCAGCCACCCTCATGTGCCTAACTATTCGAGGACCGCCCTCACTACCGTCAAACTGGCCAGAGGGGGTTTTGAACCGAAAAGGCTGCTCTACCAACAGGTCACGGCTGGCGGCAAAAGAATCCAAACTTTACAATCTATGTACTAACACCCTAAAATACTATTTACATACCTAACACCCCAAACACATCAATACAACAAACCAACCACTTGCCGTCACTCACATTGTTGTTTCTTTTGACTCGCACAAGCTGCCAGCATCTCAACTACTTCTAATTTGGACACATTATCTCAAGGACACAAGAAGNTTAGGGGGTTGGATATTTGTCAAGATGAAGATTTGTTAAGCATATGTATTTCTCCTAAGGGGCTAGATATTCGCTAAAGTGGAGATTTGTTAGGCATATGTATTTTCTCCTAAAGGGTTGGAAATTCGTCAAGGTGGAGATTTGTCAAACATATGTATTTCTCCTAAGGGACTGAATGTTCGTCAAAGTGGAGATTTGTCAAACATATGTATTTCTTCTAAGGGGCTGGATGTTCATCAAAGTGGAGATTTGTCAAGCATATGTATTTCTCCTAAAGGGTTGGATATTCGGCAAGGTGGAGATTTATTGGGTATATGTATTTCTCATAAGTGGCTGGATATTTGCCAAGGTGGGGGGGAGGGCGCAGCGGAAGCGTGGTGGCCCAACCCAAATTGGTGCATAAGAAACTCTATTATATATTTTCTCCTAAGGGGTTGCATATTTGTCAAGATAGAGATTTGTTAAGCATATGTATTTCTCCTAAGGGGCTAGATATTCGCTAAAGTGGAGATTTGTTAGGCATATGTATTTTCTCCTAAAGAGCTGGAAATTCGCCAAGGTGGAAATTTGTCAAACATATGTATTTCTCCTAAGGGGCTGAATGTTCGTCAAAGTGAAGATTTGTCAAACATATGTATTTCTTCTAAGGGGCTGGGTGTTCATCAAAATGGAGATTTGTCAAGCAAATGTATTTCTCCTAAAGGGTTGGATATTTGGCAAGGTGGAGATTTATTGGGTATATGTATTTCTCATAAGTGGCTGGATATTTGCCAAGGTGGAGATTTGTTAGGTATGACTCATATCATAAATGGGACAAATGCTGGAGCGGAGCGGAGCAGAGCGAAGCGCATGAGCGGAAGGATCTGTCCAATCGGGGGAGTTTCATTATGTGGGTTGGCGGTGCGGGGGCAACACCCCGCGATCAAGTACATGGATAACTTAAAGAAATTACATATTGTACTATAGGGTTATATATATATCTTGTTTGTAACCCTATGTGAGTATCTGAGTCTCTGAGATTCCAAATCTTGTATTTTGTACTCTTTTCTGAATATTGAAAAGGAGGTCACCGCTCTGCTCCCGAGGATGTAGGCATCTTTGTCGAACCTCGTAAATCTTTGTGTGTTCTTCTAGATTTGTGTCGATTTTTGTTTTTCTTCGTCATAATTTCTCAACAAATATCACCCTCAAAAACTATAAATAGAACATCATTCTCAACAAGAGAGAGAACTTGGAATTAAATTTAAAGAGAACATGAAAATATTAAAAACTATCCGACCATCAAAAGTTAACAACTACTACCAACTCTTATTTCTTCGATGTTGTCATACAACTTCCATCACTCGATCAATATCGTCAAATCATCATTATCAAACTAGTATCAACTGATTATTATCATCCAATCATTATCATTACAATCATCATTTGGCGGATGCCACCCAATCACCCTCATTGCCAATCAACCGCCATAATTTAGCCTTCTCTATCCGATAACTATCATTATTTTTTATCACTTTCAATAGTTTTTACATATTTTACATACATATTTAATCAATTTAACTAAGGCAAGCTTTATCATATTTCGCTCAAAAAATCTAGCATGTAAAACATTTTCTAAGGATAACATGATTATTTTAATACTAAACAAAGAGACAATAGATGAAAAATGATAACATAGAGAATAGTTTTGTTATATTGCTAAATCTAGTGGCGTGATATAACAGAGCAAAATTTCAAAAGAAACAAATTTAAATAATAATTATTACATAGAAAAAGTTTAAGGCCTAGAAGCATAATCTCAAGGGGTATAAATTTAAACAATAATAAATCGCAAAGAAGCTATAATTATGGGTGATTAAAAACTTATAATCTCACTTTAATTCAGATTCAAGGGTAAAAACAAAGAACGCTTGATTACAAGTCATTATGATGACTTACAAAAGCAGCTTTGTGTTAATAAATCCTCCTATTTCGACTATAATGCGAAATGATGTTTTGTATGTTCTGAATTGTTCAGCATCTTATAATAACATGCATGAGTGTGAGTAGAAAGGAAAATTAGGTCGGTTCAAAGGTAAATGAGGCCTTGTAAGCTTTAGCTGATCAAAACAGGTTCCCAATAATAATCATGATTATTAAAACTTCTTGATAATCTGAAGTTTATTTGATTTATCATTTATATTTTGGCATATCATTCCTACGGCTAGGAAGGTTTTAAAGGAGCTTTTAGACATAATGGATAAGTACAAGGCATGTGCAGATGTAAAAGTAATTTTTTTAATTTTAAACCTTAACCCACGCACATTCTCAATTTGCCTCCCCTATGTTGTGCAATGGATCATAGAAGCTGTAGTCACAATTATAGCAGCACCCTCATCCCTCACCTCTCATGTCCGCAACTTAGGCTATGTTTGGGATAGATTTCTAATTGCTTTGTGTTCTAGACCACCGCCATAATTCTATATGGAAACTACTTTTTAAATTTTTTTTGTCATGATAAGTTATTTTTGACAATCAGATCTATTAAATATGGCAGTTGTACAAAAGTTGTATGTTTGACATTTTGAAAAAAAACTAAATTTTTATAAATCACAATAGCTCCTTAAGAAGTTGATTTCCCCCCACACAACCTTACAACCCCCTTTACAAAAAAATTGTTGCTATCCCAAACAAACCCTTAGTCATCAGTGGCCTGTCAATTGATGTTCACATCAAAGATTCTCACCGACTCAACCAATTGTTCAACTAGTACACAAAAATGCAAATTGCATATCTCAAACTTTTTGTATCGACATAGCACGTCATTTAATCAAACAAATGAATTAGAAGAGCACAAGAAAGATTTCAAAAAAAAAAAAAGCAAATGCTCAGACAAGAAGCAAATCAAAGCGATCCCGAGAACCCAATAAAAATGAAATAATTAAGTTTTAAATTTTATTCTTTATCTTAAATTTAGGTTTTAGAAGTTTGACTTTTTAAAATTGCAGGCATGTATTGATACCTATTTGCTTAAAAGAATAAAGGATAAAATAAATTTATTAAGATGATTAAAATGGTTTTCCCCCTCTAGTCAACCAGTGGCTTTCGGTTCAACTTATGTCTAACTTTTTGGGATTATATGATTTTTCTAACTCTTCAAATGTTCTAAGGAAAGGGTGGCCATCATCCCCTTACCTTTTCGGGTTTGCTATGTAGGAATTATATGCCATCATTGAAAACAGTAACACCATCCCATATTAATCTACATTTGTGATATAATTTTTTGAATTTCCTTATCAAAATAAAATGTCTTCTATTTGTTGTAGCTGTTTTACTGGCCTCCAATCCTTCTTCCAAAATATTTCTGTTTTATTTCGATGCCTTGAGTTTATGAGCTTACTGCCATTTGACATCTTTTTTTGGCTCCAAAGGCATTTAC
>JXCR01148287.1:460466-502585 GCA_002079205.1 Phalaenopsis hybrid cultivar
GAAATTATGGAACTAATGATAAAAAAATTAGAAGTAATAGGAGAGAAGATTAGCACTGAATAAGATGTTAATTACATTTAAATTATTATTATAGATGCACCAAAGAACTAGACTGCCCTGAGGAAAAGATTCGCAAACGACATTGTTGAGGTGGTAATGAGTTTTTATTTCGCAATAGTTCTATTTATTTATGTATGTTTTAATTGTTTCTAGATTTTAGTTTTTTTTTAAATGCAAAAGTTTGTCTTTTTAAATGTTGAATGCAAATTTTCTTTTAAAGTTTAAATGTAATATAAAATAAATAAAATATGATATATGCATGTATATGAGAGTCACCACTGGATGATACTAGCAGAGAAATGCATTGTACCATGCACAAAATAGAAATAAAAATGATTGTATATCCTCATGATTGGATGGAAAAAAGTTCAACGTATATATTTATAAAGAATACGTCTAGACGGTGACTCTCAATTATGAAGTGTAACTTAAATAAATGAAAAAAAATGAAATTTATTTTTTTTTTACTGCACAGCTTATAATGTTACCGCACTTTTACAAAAATAGTTTAAAACGAAAATTATTGTAATTTAAGAATATTTACCCATTAAGTAATTTTAACTCAAATCATAGTTGCTAACGATTTTACAAGAAAACTAATTGTAGATTAGATGAACCCCAAAGAGAATGTGTACAGGCGTCATGGAGCGTCAGCTAATAGGTATTATAATTTAATTTATTTTTTGTTTCGAATATAAATGTTTAAATATGAATAATATATTGTAAATATAAGTTTTTGTATAAAATGGCCCTTTCATGCGTTCAATTTTATTTTATGTTAAGAAATGACATTGTTAGATAGGTTTCCTCAGTCCGACCATCAGTTCCCGCTTTGGTAATTCCAAGCTAACTAGGGCACTAAAAAAGTGATCGTAAAAGAGTTATTAGGAAAATCATTAATATTTATTAAGACAATTAAAAATAATTAAATGTTTAAGTTAATAATTTAAAATTCTGTTCTCAAGGCAAATGATTCCAATCCAAAAGATATAGATGAAAATGATAGAGATGTAAGAGGTATTGATCAGCAGAATCGAGTGCCTCCAACATGTAATGATCCTTCCTCCAGTGGTGATAGCGTCTCTATGGAAGCGTTTACTCGGATGATGGCCACAATGACAACTTATTCAAGGTTCTTAGACCCAGGTCAGTGATAGTGGAACAACTCAGATGGATAAATATCTAAAGCCGTTCCAGCACATTCGACCACCACTATTCTCCAAAGCATGAGGGCCAGTTAAGGCAGAGAACTGGTTATTGATGGTAGAGGAAATCATTGAGGGTTTGTGATGTTCTCAGGAAAGGATGTCAAATTAGCTACTTTTGCTTTCAAGAGGGAAGTAGAGTAGTGACAAAACCAGCTTTAGGAGAAGTTTGGCGGACAACCCAGTAGTTAGATAAAGTGGGAGGACTCTGTGAAGACTTTTCATAACTAGTCCTCTTTCAGCCAAGAGGAGCAAAATAGTTATGAAAAGTCTTCACAGAGTCCTCCCACTTTATCTGTGGGAGCTCTGCGTGCAGTAGCTCTGCTTGTGTGAGGGGGGCTCGACCGAACTCGTAATAGGCACAGTTCTGCTCGGCTCGAATGGGTTACGGAAGGCAAAAGGGTTTAAAAGATAAAGTGGGAGGACTCTGTGAAGACTTTTCATAACTAGTTTGTTCCTCTTTCAGCCAAGAGGCAGATGTAGGAACAGTTCATCAGACTGGTGCAAGGCGGCCTATCCCTTACACAGTAAGAAGTCGAATTCACAATGTTATCACAGTATACACCTCAGTTGATCCCAAATGCCAAAAAAAGTGTCACTGATTTCTCCCTGGATTGAAAGATGTCATTCGACAGCCTTTAATTTCACTTGGAATTGATGATTACTCAGTTTTTGTGGAGATGGTGAGGAGGATAGATATTGATTTACTGGTTACGCAAAGGCGTAGAAATTTTCAGAAGATGAGAGTAGATGACAGGTTTAGATCGAGACAAGCCACCCATTCCGTCCAGTCTAGACAGTCTTATACGAAGAAGCCTCGATTCAGCAACAACGGTACTCGTAGTGGCACTGGCAGCAGTAGCAACAGTATGATTACTAGTGCCAAGTGTGAAAGGGCACATAGAGGAAAGTTTGTCAGGCACCAACACATGTTTTTGGTGCTAGCTCGAACATATGGCGAGGTAATGTCCTACCTTAAGACAGAGACCTCAGGTTGATGCCAGGACTAGTGCTCCATCTACTCAGAGGACTTTGGCAGGCAGAAGATAGCGAAGTCGTAAGAATCGGCTCCAGCTCCGAGTCAAGACCCTTCAGGGTGTGCAACCATGACTATATGCACTAACTCAGCAGGAAGCAAAGGATTCACCTGTCATCATTACAGGTATGTATTTATTTCAGCAGATTTGTCAAGTATTCATTTATATTGCTAGACTTTTATATTCAGCTTAATATAGGTTTCGCATTTTTCAAAACAATTTGGTCTAAACCTTATTTGATATTGGGGCATCACATTCATTTATCTCTGAAGAGTTTGTGAATTCTAAAGGATTGGAAGCTTTCAGAATCCTCAATATCTTATCTGTTATTCTACCTAATGGGTCTAGCATGATGGTAGATAGTTGTGTGAATCTGAAAATCTACGATAGAAGATTCAAGGAGAATTTGGTAGTACTACCACTTACCGAGTTCAAAGTGAATCTAGGGATGGATTCACTATTCAATCATTTCAAAATTATTGATTGCACAAAAAAATAGTTAAATTCAGTATCCCTGGAGAAGAAGAATTCAAGTTTGTAGGTGATCGAGGACTCATGTCTATGATGATACTCAGTTTATAGGCATATAAATTATTAGCAAAATGGTATCAAGGCTTTTTAGCTCAAGTCATCGATATTATGAAAGAACCAAAGAAATTAGAGAATACACCGATAGTAAAGGAGTATCCAGAAGTTTCTTAAATGATTTGTCAGGTTTGCCTCCAAGAAAAGAGAGATTTTCCGCAAAGAAATCTTGCATGAGGCACATTATTCAGGATATACAATACATCCAAGAAGCAACAAGATGTATCATGAGCTCAAGGGTTTATTCTAGTGGCCAAAGTTGAAGCAAAGTGTAGCGGAGTTCGTGGTAAAGTGTCCTACTTGTTAGATGATTAAGGTTCAGCATCAAAAGCCTAGTGGGTTATTGCAACCGTTGTCTATACCATATTGGAAATGGGAGGACTTGCTATGGACTTTGTGGCGGGGCTACCGAGATCAAGGATGGGTTGTGATGCTGCTTGGGTAATTATTTATTGTCTGATCAAGTTTACACATTTATTGTCTATCAGACAAATAGATGTTGTTGAAAAATTGACCAAAATTTATGTTAATGAAATTGTACGGCTGCATGGAGTACCAAAGTCTATTGTTTCAAATCCAGATGGTAGATTTATATTCAGACTGTGGAGGAAAGTTCAAGTGGCTTTGGGCATTCAACTGACATTCAGTACAGTTTTTCATCCCCAAACAGACGATCAATTGGAGGAACGATCTAAATATTGGAAGACTTGTTTCGCCTTTGTGTTCTTAATTTTGATGGAAACTGGAGATGCACGTACCTCTGATAGAGTGTCTATAATAACAGCTTCTAGACCATTATTGGTATGGCGTGTATAAGGTGGGGTTTCAGTGTTAGATGAATCCACACTATATGCCATCATAAGCTTCTTCCTGATTTGTTATCTTCTAACTTTAGCAAAGGCTTCCCTAGTGGTGGAAAGAAGCTTCATCCTCATTATTCTTCCTTTGACCTCATCTAAGTTTTTATTTAATCTTAATAAGAACTTGACCATCCTCTTCTTCTCCAATATTATTTTTATACACTATGACATCATTGAGAGCACTTCAATATATATATATATATATATCATACATATCTAACTGTAACCGGTTAGTGTGTTGACGTATTGTCAGAGCTCATATAATTTTATCTCAATCTCAAACAATTCTATAATATTTTTTATACTTAAATAAATCTCACGAGCAGCTTCCGAAATCTCATGTGTTGTCTTGTAAAGATATTTTTTTCAATTTCTGTCGTCATAGAATTGATGAACCAAGACAATACCATATGATCTTGAATCTTGCATGGATGATGGTTAGGATCAATGAGCTTAAAACTGTATACTCTTTTCTCTCTTCCTTCTACACAATTGTAAATAACATAGATTGGGACCACTGAAGAAAGTTATAGTCATTGAGTTTATGGTTTATGATAAAAATAGAGTTTCAGACTGTTTGGATAGAATTCCTGATCTTTGATTCAGAACTAACCTCTGACGTAGAGCTAGACATCTTCATTCCATACTTTGTCATAAAACCTGTGCACTTTTACAGCTGGGAGAAAACCGGTTGGCTTCTGCTCATCATAGGGATGGCTTACAGGAAAAACAAGTAACTTCAAGGATGATTTCAAGCCGGGAAGGAACTACAAGAAGACTGGCAACAGCAGGACAGTTGTAGAGAGCATGCGGATGAGGGTTGTTGCAGGGACAGCAAAAGAAACCAACGAACTTGCTCTGGGAGAACGGCAATGATGCAGTAAATTGCCGACACGAAGTATTGCAGATGATTGGATACTTCCAACGCCAAAGTCGTTGGAAGGAGATTGAACCTGAAGTCTTTGCATAGATCGATTCAGTCGAAGCCGGAGTCATTCAAAGGAGATGAATTTGAATGAGCGAACGAGCGACAGTGGTGCGCGTAACGAGAGAGTGAGGGGCAACAGTGACGAGTGTGACCCTCAGGAAGCCCTCAAGAAGCGGTGAGCGGTCTGATCCGTTCGAATTGAACAAGAGAGCAAGAAGCAGCGGCGTTCTAACAAGAAAAGGTTTACCGCTCTAATACCATGAAGGATGACATGAGAGTCGAAATTATGTTATTCCTTAATGATCAAATTACAACTCTCCTCCTTATAATGAGTAAAAGCAGCCATTACAACCTACCAAAAATAGAACAACTAACAAAAGGAAAAAAATACAACTTAATAAGAAAGGACTTAACAAGAATAAGTCTAAAATAGGAAACTCACAATTCCACAGTAAATAATATTAATATCAACAAAATAAAAGACAATAACTAAAGAATGATAAGTTTAGCGTGCTACTAAATAAATCACAGTTAAAGCACGCGATAAAATTATGAAATGTAATCATAATCAATAACAATTATTTTTATATTAATATTTTAAAGTTTCTTCTATAAAGTATATGATATTAAACTTCAATGCTGTGATATGTTTCATGTCTTAATGATTACACTTATGCCATATTCACGTCAATGTCGTTGTGTTTATGCTTCATGACAAGGAACTTATAGAAATTTTATCATGTTAGATGCAATTCTTTTAAACAAACTGAAAGAGCCTTTGCCTACACGCTTCAATGGTTAATTGAAGTTGTCACTGAGAATGATGCAATTAGGGATGAACCCAATTGTTTTTTATCAGGTCGAGTTTGAGCAAAAAACTATATAATATGTGTTAAGGTACTTAGAATATCTTTTTATTACCAATAATCAAATGATTCGTTTGAACTACTTGTTTTTGTGTCATCTTATCTCCGGTCAAAAAGTCTTTTTTGGGAAGGCTATAAGTTGGTCATTCGCTTCTCTAGATTTGATCCAGATTATAGGTTCAATATGAAATGATCCACATTATGAGGGCCGGTTATGGTGTTATTCAACAAGTATATTAAAGACGTTTTGGTTGTTCTTTGGCTTCTCGATGGATTTCTGCATCACATACTCAATGCTAATAAATTTAGCTTCTTCNAAGTTTGAGCAAAAAACTATATAACATGTGTTAAGGTACTTAGAATCTCTTTTTATTACCAATAATCAAATGATTCGTTTGAACTAATTGTTTTTGTGTCATCTTATCTCCGGTCAAAAAGTCTTTTTTGGGAAGGCTATAAGTTGGTCATTCCCTTCTCTAGATTTGATCCAGACTATAGGTTCAATATGAAATGATCCACATTATGAGGGCCGGTTATGGTGTTATTCAACAACTATATTATAGACGTTTTGGTTGTTCTTTGGCTTCTCAATGGATTTCTGCATCACATACTCAATGCTAATAAATTTAGCTTCTTCGATTTGGTCCAAAAGATCTTATTATGTATTCCTTCCTTTTTAAAGCTAGCTCTTCAATTGTTCCCATATCTCTTGTGATAGTCATTTAGTTCTTCCATAATCTTTTTTAATAGTCTATCAGCTAACTCATATACTTGCACTATGTTTTGTTGTAATCTAATTGTTACCCGCTTTTATGGAGTGAATATTACTATTCAAGAAAAATTAAACAGAAGCAAAAAAATGAAATGGATGGGGCTTGCATTATAATAGTAGTTAGCGATCAACATCCTTGAGTATTGTTTAGCAATTAAGAAGGAGCCTGTAGGCAAACTTTTCAACAACAAAAAAATTACACTAGATTGATGAAATTTCAATTATTTAGGAATACATAGCCATTGTATTAATAAATTAATTTTGGATATATGCAGTTAACCAAAAAATCTCTATACTTTTTTAGGAATACTTGTGCTACCAATCGCATTGTTTAAAAAGGCATTTGAGGCTTACGCCTTGAGACATGCCTCAAACTAAGGCACATAAAAAAAAACCTCAAGGCTTAAGTTTCAATGTAATCATTGGGGCTGACACCATCGTCTGAGGCGTGCGCCACAAGGCTTTATACCTTGAGACGTTTGAGGCAGCATCTCGATCAAGTTGTGCAAAAATAGTATATTATGTTATATATATTTGTTGNTATTGATAAATTATTTTTGGATATATGCAGTTAACCAAAAAATCTCTATACTTTTTTAGGAATACTTGTGCTCCCAATCGCATTGTTTAAAAAGGCATTTGAGGCTTACGCCTTGAGGCGTGCCTTAAACTAAGGCACATAAAAAAAACCTCAAGGCTTAAGTCTCAATGTAATCATTGGGGCTGACACCATCGTCTAAGGCGTGCGCCACAAGGCTTTATGCCTTGAGACGTTTGAGGCAGCATCTCGATCAAGTTGTGCAAAAATAGTATATTATGTTATATATATTTGTTGNCTCTGCGTGCAGTAGCTCTGCTTGTGTGAGGGGGGCTCGACCGAACTCGTAATAGGCACAGTTCTNGACCACCACTATTCTCCAAAGCATGAGGGCCAGTTAAGGCAGAGAACTGGTTATTGATGGTAGAGGAAATCATTGAGGGTTTGTGATGTTCTCAGGAAAGGATGTCAAATTAGCTACTTTTGCTTTCAAGAGGGAAGTAGAGTAGTGACAAAACCAGCTTTAGGAGAAGTTTGGCGGACAACCCAGTAGTTAGATAAAGTGGGAGGACTCTGTGAAGACTTTTCATAACTAGTCCTCTTTCAGCCAAGAGGAGCAAAATAGTTATGAAAAGTCTTCACAGAGTCCTCCCACTTTATCTGTGGGAGCTCTGCGTGCAGTAGCTCTGCTTGTGTGAGGGGGGCTCGACCGAACTCGTAATAGGCACAGTTCTGCTCGGCTCGAATGGGTTACGGAAGGCAAAAGGGTTTAAAAGATAAAGTGGGAGGACTCTGTGAAGACTTTTCATAACTAGTTTGTTCCTCTTTCAGCCAAGAGGCAGATGTAGGAACGGTTCATCAGATTGGTGCAAGGTGACCTATCCCTTACACAGTAAGAAGTCGAATTCACAATGTTATCACAGTATACACCTCAGTTGATCCCAAATGCCAAAAAAAGTGTCACTGATTTCTCCCTGGATTGAAGGATGTCATTCGACAGCCTTTAATTTCACTTGGAATTGATGATTACTCAATTTTTGTGGAGAGGGTGAGGAGGATAGATATTGATTGACTGGTTACGCAAAGGCGTAGAAATTTTCAGAAGATGAGAGTAGATGACAGGTTTAGATCGGGACAAGCCACCCATTCCGTCCAGTCTAGACAGTCTAATACGAAGAAGCCTCGATTCAGCAACGGCGATACTCGTAGTGGCACTGGCAGCAGTAGCAACAGTATGATTACTAGTGCCAAGTGTGAAAGGGCACATAGAGGAAAGTCTGTCAGGCACCAACACATGTTTTTGGTGCTAGCTCGAACATATGGCGAGGTAATGTCCTACCTTAAGACAGAGACCTCAGGTTGATGCCAGGACTAGTGCTCCATCTACTCAGAGGACTTTGGCAGGCAGAAGATAGTGAAGTCGTAAGAATCAGCTCCAGCTCCGAGTCAAGGCCCTTCAGGGTGTGTAACCATGACTATATGCACTAACTCAGCAGGAAGCAAAGGATTCACCTGTCATCATTACAGGTATGTATTTATNTGCTAGCGTCAAATGGAGATGGTTTTAGTGAGTCGGTTTTTTTTTTTAAAGTATTTAGTCAATTTTGTATTACGTTTAAGTTGTGCACCTTCACTTCATTCACCAACTCCTCCACGAAAGACAAAAGTCTCTTCCCCGTTCCGGATCTGTTTGTGCAATTTGTTTCATCATTTACGATTATTTGAAAAAATTCATCAAAAATCGAGTCATTTTAAGTCTGATTCGCACACAATTTGGTGAAAGAAATCTATCGATCTAATTGAAGACATCTGATAAATAAAGTGTCGGTCGGTCTTCGCCTAAGCAAAAGCCAATGTCTGTAAAAAGACCCCGAATGCGTACCCCTCCAACATGTGCCGAAGAGTCTCAAACGGAAGTCTCGAGCTACGGAAAACAACAGATCCGTAAAGTATTGCCCTGATGCGCTCAAGTGGACATTCTACACAATATGACATCAAACATGACGCTAACACACAGTCTTCAGGGTGTGTTGTTGCACCATCTTTGGGGACAGCCCGGTGTTCAGGATGATGTGTCGCTTTGCCGATTACTTCGTAACTCCATGATGTCAATTGTTTCTTCTCATGATGCTTCGCCGCAAGGATTGATTATTATTATTATTGTTATATCTCTATTATTTTAATTATTGTTAATATTATTATTGTTGTTGTTGTTAATATTTATATTATATCTATTATGATTATTATTGATAATTATTACTTTTATTATATTATGATTATGATTATGATGATAATAATAATAATAATAAATAATCACAACTATTAGTCTTATTATTATTATTTATACTATTATTTTTAATATAACTATTATTGTTAGTATTACTATTATGATATCTATTATCATTGTTACTACTAAGATTACTTTTGTTATTATTATTATTATTATTATTATCTTGATTTTATTTTTCTCATTTGGATAGAAGGAAACAAAAACATTCAAAATGTGTAAAAAAAGAATGAAAATGATAAAAAAAAAGTCACATAGTCTAAGAAGAAATACATCAAAAGGAAGAAAAAATATACAAAATGAATAGAACACAGATGTTGTACAACCGCTTGCGATGTTGTCTAGACAACATCGCTCTACACACAGGTGTTCAGTAATCCAGTGGCAGTGGTGGTTGTGGTCATTGTCACGGGTGATGGTAATGTTGATAATGTTGGTCATACAAATGCTAAAGACCATCCTCCTATGTTAGGGCATATGATTGATCCAAGGGATATAAATCAAATTGTCTTCCATCATAAATAAAATCTACATAAGACCCCGATAATTGTTGATCTTGTAAAGGTATCATCACATGAGACATCCATAATTGCTGGTGATGGGGTGATATCTAGTGTCGCCCAAATCGGACCTACTCCATGATATGTTGTTGGAGTGTCATCGTGCGAAGACCAAGTCTAGTAAACATAAAGTGGTGGAACTGTGTAAGACGAGTTGGATGGCTCGGGGTTATCGTGTGTCAGCAGTGGTGGTTGTGGATCATTTGCATCCTCATCTCCGCTCTCCTCTCTGTGGTAGATCAAATATCTAGATTGATCGTCTCATGCAGTTATAGAGCCCATCCATGTCATCTATTAGATTTTGTCTTGGACTCTCATCATCATATCCTCTATAAGGCAATAAAATCATCTTTCTCTGCAATATAATCAAAAAAATAAATTCATGCTTGTTGTATTATGGACCTAGGGTGATATGTGTCGAGAGGATTCATTGAAGCTCTAATTAAATGAAATACAACCAATGACCGGTACCAGCTCCTATAAACAACAATTGCTCAATGACGATCCATGCATCCAACATGTCATGCCAAAACATATGCTTCTCTATCATCCCTTATATTGATATATTGTCAGTGGTAAGCGACATAGCCTAAGTTGTGCTTCCCCGTCCATCAGCTTTCTAAAAGCAAGAATCCATCGGTTGAACATCAATACTCATGAACCATTTAAACTGTTGAGCAACTCTCTCTAGAAGGTAATATTATATACGCTGCCAACAAATTAATTGAGCCTAAGCCTCCCAAACAAATTATGAAAAGCATATGTCACAAACACAATGAAACATCTTATCATCATATGATTTCCATGTAACCTACAATGTGTAGAAATAATGAAATTAGTATTGAAGTTATTAGTTCATAAGTATAATGATAATGTGTAATAAAAGAAAACTCTAAACTTAAGAAAGTACAAGTCCTTCAAACTCATCACGACACACCCATGATTGACTAAGTAATTGCTCTTGTACATAAGGCCATTTCCACCTAAAGAAATTTAGAATTTGTCTAATTTATTTAATTCAAATTAAAGAACTATTAAAGTGTTATGTAAAAATTTTTACCTGAAACTCACACTCCTATCTATCCATGTTGGGTATGGAACTCGTAGTGTGGTTTGTCAACGTGGAATCTCTCCCAGCACCAAACTTAAAGGAGATGTAGTGACCCTACTATGTTCACTTGAGCAAGCTTCGCAGCCTGTCTCAACTCTTCATACATGTTTCTCAGTACTGTTGATCCAATAGAGTGCTGAAAAGAAATTAATAAATCCTCCATCACTGATAAATAATGTATGTTTATCTCCCACCCAAACACATCAGGAATTCAAAAGTGCCCAAGAATGAATAATATGTATGCTCAAACATGTCTCCAAGAAGTAATATCATCAACATCATCATAAGAATCTCTACTAAATGTCCACCTTACCGTAGTGGTACGTAAGTTTGCTATATCTTATCACATTCTGAATCTCATCATAACACATGAAATTGTTTGCTAGTGGTAAACAATGTTCGTATGAAGGGAGTGTCAAGTAAATCATCATAGAAATATGACCACAAGGCCCTTCTCTCGCCCTTTCCAACAACTCACAGACATATTAGTACAAGGCCATCTATTTTGATGTCTATAATCATAGCCATCATGTAAATTGACTGTCATCCTCTTATCAGGCAAAGAAAACATGTTTGTCTCTGAAGATTAAGTAGATGTTGATCCAATCTAATATATTGAAGGTGTTTGACACAATCCAAATCGATATCAATCAAAGTTGTGATAAGGCGTGGACATTAAATTTTCCACTCTCTCATCACAAGTAGATGTGAGATTGCCAAAGAATAGTGCCCTATATAAATAAATTTAATAAAATTATTAAGATTAAACATAAATAATAGCACAAAGTGAATAAATATTAGGATTAATCAAATAATAGCTCATCAGGGTGTGTTGTTCTATGTGTCCTACATAGTGGAGCAACGTCAGGGTGCACCTCGCGAGTCGCTGACATGATCTCGGGCTCATAGCTAGGTCATGTCGTATGTCATCGAGACTACAATGCCCCACCTCTATGCCAGCATCCATGATTATTGTCTATCATGGTGTCTACATGTAGAAGATGATACAATTGTCAATTAAAATTTATTATCAAATTAATTGTATTATTCAACTCATGTTACCATATATTTTTGGGTTTGATGGGCAAGTAAATTTTTTTATGCCCAATAATACGACACAAGAATATATCCCGTGTCTCAAAGAAGTACGTTCATCTATCATATTTGTATAACGCTTTGTGCGTGGTCTCCCAGTTCTTCATCTAAAATTTAGGTATATTAAATAAATAACTTTAACTACTTGGCCAAAACTAGACCATGATGCTCATTTAGGTATAACATGGGACACAGATGCATACATTTTCTTGAAAGGCTCAACAATATAATAATGAAAGACATACAATAGATGATCCACATGTCTATGACATGAAATAACTATAAAAAATGAGCAAGACATATGAAAAGCCTCTGATCGTCCGAAACTACAACTACAACCTCCATCTCTATGTAAGTCAAACTAATAGCAGTGACAATTGTAATGGTTGACCAAGTGCACATGAAATTAAATATGAGTCAGTTTAGGAAATCTTCTAGCTTCAACTTCATATCATTGAAGAGTAGTGCTTACTCTAGTGGCAACTGTTTGATGCTTCAAGATCCTATATTGTGTTATATCTTATGATAAAAAAAAAAAGATGATATAATAATATAAAGAGTAAATCGATGCTTGATTGGAAAGTTCTCTAACTCAACAAAGTATACCATCGAAACATTCTGATGCGTTAGTTGTCATCACTCTATAACTTTCTCCGTCATCATGAGGAGAGTGTCCACCTTACAACATCTCTTGAGATCAATCAATCATATGCCTCTTCTTTTATGTTACAAATATTAGTCAAAAGTTGGTTGAACAATCTAATATCATTCATATTTCTTGCCCAATACATATTCTTACACACTGTATTTGTGTCAACTATACCCAATTTTCTAATTACTTTGTAAAAGTTTTATCTAAGGTGCCTCAAACAGCATCCATGAGCCGCCCATGAAAAAATCTCTGTGTATGCATGAACAATCCAAACTGGCAATTTGATATTATGCAAAGGTATGGTCGTGACCAAACTACCAATAGAAGCTCAAATGCATTCCTTATAAACTATATACAAGATTCATTGTACTATGATTCAACAAATCATGAATGACAAGGGGGAAAGGGTCATTAACTGCGTCAAGGCTAACATGACTTAGTAAAGTACCTTGATATTTACCTAGCAAGGATGTGTCGTCGAGACTTTGTGCNAATACAAGATTCATTGTACTATGATTCAATAAATCACGAATGACAAGGGGGAAAAGGTCATTCACTGTGTCAAGGCTAACATGACTTAGTAAAGTACCTTGATATTTACCTAGCAAGGATGTGTCGTCGAGACTTTGTGCTGGCCTACAACTACTCCAACCCTCTACAAATGGCCCAAAGTTCCCAAAAAAGACGTTCAAAGCGTGATGTGCTGTCAAACTAAATCTTGTAAATTGACTTTGACATTGCATTACAGATAGATGTCATTAACTTATGCAATGCATAGTATGAGTCCTCTCAACTACCAAATATAGACTTGATAGGCNCTGTACTGGCCTACAACTACTCCAACCCTCTATAGATGGCCCAAAGTTCCAAAAAAGACATTCAAAGCATGATGTGCTATCAAACTAAATCTTGTAAATTGATTTTGACATTGCATTGCAGATAGATGTCATTAACTTATGCAATGCATATTATGAGTCCTCTCAACTACCAAATATAGACTTGATAGCCTTTCATCTTACATCCCAATATATAAGATATTTGAATGTTGAATTTAACTTTCATTTTAGATATAATCTCTCGATGCTTCAAGTCCAATTGACATCTAACAATATGAATAATATAATGACGTGATTTTGGAAGTGGACTAACAGTTTCCACTAGTTAGAATCTCACGGGCACATGCATGGTGGCCATTAAGATTGATATCTTCCACACTCAAAAGTCTTTTGCTTATTGTTGCATGCAAACGCCAATGAAACGGTCCAGATGGATGATCATGATGAAGACACATGTAATACTTAATTGAGATTCATTTGAATTTATAATTCGATACTCAATATTGTTTTATACCATTTAAGCAGAGATTAGCGAACTATGTGTAACACCATTAAAGCGCTAAATATTATCTCATGTTTGCATCTAATACATACTCTGTCACACCCTAGTCCTCAATTAGAGTTGCAACAAAGCTTGACTTATAAGAAACTCACATATCATGGATACATTGTGCATTTGATAATCACCTTTCAGAGCACGAATCACTCATTGACATAGTTTCCACGATGGTTGACAACATCGGTACAAGAAAGATCGTCGATTACCTCTGACGTAACACAATCTGAAATCATCAAATATAGCTAATTCGCCATCATAAAATAGAATAAAGGTTGAAAATGACTGACCCGTGTTTTCTTTTCAACCTATGTATACACAACTCAACCAATAAAATTGTCACATTTGATAAAATATATCCTTAATCATCATTGAATAAATAATTTTTTTTAAATCATAATTGTAATTTTATATCACATCATCATTGTATAAAATATTAATTAAGATTAAATAGATAATTTATAGATTAGTAATATTCACTAATTAAATACAATTAAGATAATTATTTAAGGATAAAATAAAAGTTAGGGCAATTTGTAATCCTGCCAATTTTTAAAACTTAAGAGAAAAGTAAATTAACATCACATGATTCTCCTAATTATATTATTTATAATATACCATTTAATTAGAGATTAAAGAACTCAAAATGTCATGGTTTTATTCCGCCCTAAATGCACATATCTCTTTTATTTACTTCATAACTAACCTGATTAGCTAGATTAGTTAGATTAGTTTATTATTCTATGTTTTACTTTTTTTTTTAATTCAACTATCTAAATTATATTTTGTTAATGAATAATTACATAATACGATCTACAATTAACTTGTTTAGTTATGATTTAATTATTTTTTCATTTATCATATTTAATTAACTAATACTTTNAATTGAGGTTCTGACTTTATGATAATAAATTAAATCAACATATTAATAGTTTATGTAATATTTTTTNTTACATCAACATTAATTAATTGAGGTTCTGACTTTATGATAATAAATTAAATCAACATATTAATAGATTATGTAATATTTTTTTAATTATTTTTAATTTTATGAGTTTCTTTCTTGAGGTTTATGCTTCGACCCACCTCGCGGCTTCCATCTCGGTTCCCGATTTCACCTTTTTAAACTTTAAATTTATTACCAAGTGACGTATTAATGTAAGGCTCCTCCAATTAAATGGATATTTTAGTTTGAAAATAGAAAATTTCCACCAGTAAAATCTAGGCACCAAGAATTTTCCAATGCAGGCAAACAAATTATACACATGAACTGACATCAATGGTCACACATAATAAGAATGAAAACATGAACATAAAATTTTCTTGTAACAATCCATAGCTTTACGCAAGAGTATGGTATTTCAACAAAATAATTCCAAAAGATTTTCTTTCAGTCTTGTGTGTGAAAGAGGGAAAGGTATCTTTGCCAAATGCAATTATGTTGCTCTAAGGTCCTTTTAAATGTAAATGGAGAGCAGCGCTTCTACTTAACCCATTTTCTAGGTAAATTGCAAAATTTTCATAATTTAATGAATTTAAAATCCTAACAAACCCGTATTAGGCAGATGGACCTACTTTCCAGAAGAACTATCGAAAAAAAATCTCAATATCATAGCTTAAAGTGTCAATGAGCATGCTACATCAGTTTTAGACCTAAAATTGATGCACATTATTACGAATAACTGATCAAACAAACTGAAACTTGAGAACTGACCATCAACATCTCACCGTTTCACATGGAAAAAAAGGCCGCAATGAAGCGCAATATGACGAGTAATCGCTGTTGTGGAATTTAGAGATCGCATTCACGTAACTTCAAGAAAAAAACTCGGAATGCGCAAGAACAATACTACTATTACAAAAAAGGGTGCAAATTTAACAGAATAAGAAATTACTTCCAGTACCAGCTTCTGCCGGACCTTATGTGCTTGTTGTCAACAGCCCTCGTTGAAATCACATGCCTGCCTCCAAGAAGGGGAAAAAACTAAGAACAAAGAGTAGCAATAATGCTTTTAAGGATAAGTAATATACTTGTTATCATATTTCTTCGGCGAGATCGACAATGGACAAAGGTGAGTTGTCGGCTTTCGGTTGCCGCCAAAGGTGCTGCTTAGGAGTTCAAAACTCCAAGCTCCACTACGTTATTCTGCAGAAGTTTGAGAGGGAACGATCTTCTCGAATCTCAAACCTAAACCCAAACCCTAGTTTGNTTACGTTACTCTGCAGAAGTTTGAGAGGGAACGATCATCTAGAATCTCAAACCTAAACCCAAACCCTAGTTTGGTGGCCAGCGACGGGGCGACGGAGCGCCGGCGCGAGCAACCGCGGGAAGCGCGAGGGAGAGGCGGGAAGCGCGAGGAACTAGGGCATTGCTAGCGTGAAATGGAGATGGTTTTTAGCGTGCGTGAGTCGGTTTTTTTCTTTAAAGTATTTAGTCAATTTTGTATTACGTTTAAATTGTGCACCTTAATTTTGTCATTCACCGACTCCCCCACGAAAGACATAAGTCTTTTCCCTCTTCCGGATATGTTTGTGCCATCTGTTTCATCATTCAAGATTATTTAGAAAAATTCATCAAAGATTGAGTCATTTTAAATTTGATTCACACACAATTTGGTGAAAGAAATATGTCGATCTAATTGAAGACGTTTGATAAATAAAGTGTTGGTCGGCCTTCGCCTAAGCAAAAGCCAATGTCTGATAGAACGACCCCGAACGCGTACCACTCCAACATGTACCGAAGAGTCTCAAAAGGAAGTCTCGAACTACGGGAAACAATAGATCCATAAAGCATTGCCCCGATGCGCTCAGCTGGACATTCTACACAATGTGACATCAAACATGACGCTAACACACCGTCTTCAGGGTGCGTAGTTGCACCATCTTTGGGGACAGGCCGGTATTCAGGATGATGTGTCGCTTTGTCGATTACTTCATAACTCCATGATGTCAATTGTTTCTTCTCATGATGCTCGTCGCAAGGATTAATTATTATTATTATTATTATTATTATTATTATTATTATTATTATTATTATTATTATTATTATTATTACTCTATTATTTTAATTATTGTTAATAATATTTTTATTGTTGTTGTTAATATTTATATTATATCTATTATGATTATTATTGATAATTATTACTTTTATTAATATTATGATTATGATTATGATGATAATAATAATAATAATAAATAATCACTATTATTAGTCTTATTATTATTATTTATAGTATTATTTTTAATATAACTATTATTGTTAGTATTACTATTATTATATCTATTATCATTGATACTACTAAGATTACTTATGTTATTATTATTATTATTGTTATTATTATTATTATTATTATTATTATTATTATTATTATTATTATCTTGATTTTATTTTTCTCATTTGGATAGAAGAAAACAAAAACATTAAAAATGTGTAAAAAAGGAATGAAAATGATTAAAAAAAAGTCACATAGTCTAAGAAGAAATACTTCAAAAGGAAGAAAAAAGATACAAAATGAATAGAACACAGATGTCGTACGACCGCTTGCGATGTTTTCTAGACAACATCGTCGCTCCACAGGTAGGTGTTCACTAATCCAGTGGCAGTGGTGGTTGTGGTCGTTGTCACGGGTGATGGTAATGTTGATACTGTTGGCCATACAAATGCTAAAAATCATCCTCCTATGTTAAGGCATATGATTGATCCAAGGGATATAAATCAAATTGCTCCCATCATAAATAAAATCTACATAAGACCCCCGATAATTGTTGATCTTGTAAAGGTACCATCGCATGAGGCATCCATAATTGCTGGTGATGGGGTGATATCTAGTGTCACCCAAATAGGACCTACTCCATGATATGTTGTTAGAATGTCCTCGTGCGAAGACCAAGTCTAGTAAACATAAGGTGGTGGAACTGTGTAAGACAAGTTGGATGGCTCGAGGTTATCGTGTGTCAGCGGTGGTGGTGGTGGATCATTTGCATCCTCATCTCCGCTCTCCTCTCTATGGTAGATCAGATATCTAGATTGATCGTCTCATGCAGTTGTAGAGCACATCCATGTCTTCTATCAGATTTTGTCTTGGACTCTCATCATCAGATCCTCTATAAGGTAATAAAATCATCTTTCTCTGCAATATAATCAAAAAAATAAATTCATGCTTGTTGTATTATGGACCTAGGGTAATATGTGTCAAGAGGATTCATTGGAGCTCTAAGTAAATGAAATACAACCAATGACCGGTACCAGCTCCTATAAACAACAATTGCTCAATGACGATCCACAAATCCAACATGTCATGCCAAAACATATGCTTCTTTATCATCCCTTATATTGATATATTGTCAGTGGTAAGCAACATAGCCTAAGTTGTGCTTCCCCGTCCATCAACTCTCTGAAAGCAAGAATTCATCGGTTGAACATCAATACTCATGAACCATTTAAATTGTTGAGTAACTCTCTCTGGAACTCCCAAACTCTTGATCATGAAAAGCATATTCACAAACACAATGAAACATCTCATCATCATATGATTTCCATGTAACCTACAATGTGTAGAAATAATGAAATTAGTATTGAAGTTATTAGTTCATAAGTATAATGATAATGTGTAATAAAAGAAAACTCTAATACCTAAGAAAGTAGAAGTCCATCAAACTCATCACGACACCCATGATTGACTAGGTAACTGCTCTTGTACATAAGGCCCTTTCCACCTAAAGAAATTTAAAATTTGTCTAATTTATTTAATTCAAAGTAAAGAACTATTAAAGTGTTACGTAAAATTTTTTACCTGAAACTCACACTTCTATCTATCCATGTTGGGTATGGAACTCGTAGTGTGGTTTGTCAACGTGGAATCTCTCCCAGCACCAAACTTAAAGGAGATGTAGAGACCCTACTATGTTCACTTGAGCAAGCTTTGTAGCCTGTCCCAGCTCTTTATACAAGTTTCTCAATATTGTTGATCTAATAGAGTGTTGAAAAGAAATTAATGAATCCTCCATCACTGATAAATAATGTATGTTTATCTCCCACCCAAACACATCAGGAATCCAAAAGTGCCCAAGAATGAATAATATGCTCAAACATGTCTCCAAGTAGTAATATCATCAATATCATCATAAGAATCTCTACTACATGTCCACCTCAGCCACCGTAGTGGTACGCAAGTTTACTATAGCTTACCACAATCTGAATCTCGTCATAACACATGAAATTATTTGCTAGTGGTAGACAATGTTCGTATGAAGGGAGTGTCGAGTAAATCATCATTGAAATATGACCACAAGACCCTTCTCTCGCCCTTTCCAACAACTCACAGACATATTAGTACAAGGCCATCTATTTTGATGTCTATAATCATAGCCATCATGTAAATTGACTGTCATCCTCTTATCAGGCAAAGAAAACATGTTTGTCTCTGAAGATTAAGTAGATGTTGATCCAATCTAATAAATTGAAGGTGTTTGACACAATCTAAACCGATATCAATCAAAGTTGTAATAAGGCGTGGACATTAAATTTTCCACTCTCTCGTCACAACTAGATGTGAGATTGTCAAATAATATTGCCCTATATAAATAAATTTAATAAAATTATTAAGATTAAACATAAATAATAGCACAGAGTGAATAAATATTAGGATTAATCAAATAATAGCTCATCAGGGTGTGTTGTTATGTGTGTCCTACATAGTAGAGCAACGTCAGGGTGCACCTCGCGAGTTGCTGACCTGATATCGGGCTCATAGCTAAATCATGTCGTGTCATCGAGACTACAATGCCCCACCTCTATGCCAACATTCATGATTATTGTCTATCATGGTGTCTACATGTAGAAGATGATACAATTGTCAATTAAAATTTATTATCAAATTAATTGTATTATTCAACTCATGTTACCATATATTTTTGGGTTTGATGGGCAAGTAAATTTTTTTATGCCCAATAATACGACACAANTATGACACAAGCATATATCCTGTGTCTCAAAGAAGTATGTTCATCTATCATATTTGTATAGCGCTTTGTGCGTGGTCTCCCAGTTCTTTATCTAAAATTTAGGTATATTAAATAAATAACTTTAACTACTCGGCCAAAATCAGACCATGATGCTCATTTAGGTATAACATGGGACTCAGATGCATACATTTTCTTGAAAGGCTCAACAATATAATAATGAAAGACATACAATAGATGATCCACATGTTATGACCTGAAATAACTATAAAAGATGAGCAAGACATATGAAAAGCCTCTGATCGTCCGAAACTACAACTACAACCTCCATCTCTACGTAAGTCAAACTAATAGCAGTGACAATTGTAATGGTTGACCAAGTGCACATGAAATTAAATACGAGTCAGTTTAGGAAATCTTCTAGCTTCAACTTCATATCATTGAAGAGTAGTGCTTACTCTAGTGGCAACCGTTTGATGTTTCAAGATCCTATATTGTGTTATATCTTATGATAAGAAAAAGATGATATAATAATATAAAGAGTAAATCGATGCTTGATTAGAAAGTTCTCTAACTCAACAAAGTATACCATCGAAACATTCTGATGCGTTAGTTGTCATCACTCTATACCTTTCTCCACCATCATGAGGAGAGTGCCCACCTTACAACATCTCTTGAGATCAATCAATCATATGCCTCTTCTTTTATGTTATAAATGTTAGTTAAAAGTTGGTTGAACAATCTAATATCATTCATATTTCTTGCCCAATACATATTCTTACACACTGTATTTGTGTCAACTATACCCAATTTTCTAATTACCCTGTAAAAGTTTTATCTAAGGTGCCTCAAACAACATCCATGAGCCGCCCATGAAAAAATCTCTGTGTATGCATGAACAATCAAAAATGTCAATCTGATATTATGCAAAGGTATGGTCGTGACCAAACTACCAATAGAAGCTCAAATGCATTCCTTATAAACTATATACAAGATTCATTGTACTATGATTCAACAAATCAAATGACAAGGGGTAAAAGGTCATTAACTGTGTCAAGGCTAACATGACTTAGTAAAGTACCTTGATATTTACCTAGCAAGAATGTGTCGTTGAGACTCTGTACTGGCCTACAACTACTGCAACCCTCTATAGATGGCCCAAAGTTCCAAAAAAGACGTTCAAAGCGTGATGTGCTATCAAATCTTGTAATTGACTTTGACATTGCATTGCAGATAGATGTCATTAACTTATGCAATGCATAGTATGAGTCCTCTCAACTACCAAATATAGACTTGATAGGCTTTCATCTTACATCCCAATATATAAGATATTTGAATGTTGAATTTAACTTTCATTTTAGATATAATCTCTCGATGCTTCAAGTCCAATTGACATATAACAATATGAATAATATAATGACAAATGATTTTGGAAGTGCACTAACAGTTTCCACCAGTTAGAATCTCATGGACACATGCATGGTGGCCATTAAGATTGATATTTTCCACGCTCAAAAGTCTTTTGCTTATTGTTGCATGCAAACGCCAATGAAACGGTCCAGATGGATGATCATGATGAAGACACATGTAATACTTAATTGAGATTCATTTGAATTTATAATTCGATACTCAATATTGTTTTATACCATTTAAGCAGAGATTAGCGAACTATGTGTAACACCATTAAAGCGCTAAATATTATCTCATGTTTACATGTAATACATACTCCTAGTCCTCAATTAGAGTTGCAACAAAGCTTGACTCATAAGAAACTCACATATCGCATTTGATAATCACCTTTCAGAGCACAAATCACTCAATGACATAGTTTCCACGATGGTTGACCACATCGGTACAAGAAAGATCGTCGATTACCTCTGACATAACACGATCTGAAGTCATCAAATATAACTAATTTGCCATCATAAAATAGAATAAAGGTTGAAATGACTGACCCATGTTTTCTTTTCAACCTATGTATACACAACTCAACCAATAAAATTATCACATTTGATAAAATATATCCTTAATCATCATTGAATAAATAATTTTCTTTGAAATCATAATTGCAATTTTATATCACATCATCATTGTATAAAATACTAATTAAGATTAAATAGATAATTTAGAGATTAGTAATATTCACTAATTAAATACAATTAAGATAATTATTTAAGGATAAAAAAAAAGTTAGGGCAATTTGTAATCCTGCCTATTTTTAAAACTTAAGAGAAAAGTAAATTAAGATCACATGATTCTCCTAATTATATTATTTATAATATACCATTTAATTAAAGATTAAGGAACTCAAAATTTCATGGTTTTATTCAGCCCTAAATGCACATATCTCTTTTATTTACTTCATAACTAACCTGATTAATTAGATTAGTTTATTATTCTATGTTTTACCTTTTTTTTTTAATTCAACTATCTAAATTATATTTTGTTAATGAATAATTACATAATAAGATCTACAATTAACTTGTTTAGTTATGATTTAATTATTTTTTCATTTATCATATTTAATTAACAAATATTTTAATCTTAGCTCAATTAGTATAATTTATTATCGTATTAATTTCAATATTTTTAAGTTAGATAAAAAAAATAAAAAAAATTTGTGCAAAATTTGAAATTTAGGTGAAAGTTCAGGCACTTAATCACTACAAAATAATTTTTTTTAAATTAATAGCGACGCTTAGTATATCTTTTTTTTATTTACCCACATATCGTTCGATTTTTATGCATTTACATATCTAACGCTTGGATTTTGATATTTACATTCATAGCGCTTTCATATTAAAAAACTATACATGAAAATATATATTCCACTTTTAAAAGGTTATTAATAATAAATAAGCTACATTATTTTCATCTTACCTAAATTTTAGTCCACACCAAAACTATTAATTTATTAAATATTTAAATTTTTGTATGTGTTGGGCAAAAAAAACATATGGAGTGGGGGTAGCATAATTATATCAAATTAAGACAAATAAGGTATAAAGAGTTGGTAGCNCACATATCGTATGTTTTTTATGCATTTACACATCTAACGCTTAGATTTTGATGTTTATATTCATTACACTTTCATATTAAAAATCTATACATGAAAATATATATTGCGCTTTTAAAAAGTTATTAATAATAAATAAGCTACATTATTTTCATCTTACCTAAATTTTAATCCACACCAAAACTATTAATTTATTAAATATTTAAATTTTTGCATGTGTTGGGCAAAAAAACATATGGAGTGGGGGTAGCATAATTATATCAAATTAAGACAAATAAGGTATAAAGAGTTGGTAGCATTTATCTCCAATTTGAAGGAAGTTTACAAGGGGAAGCAATTTCAAGGTCCAGCAAGAGCGTGTACATATCAAGTGCAGAAATGGGCCCCATAAAATAAAGCTAAAGATGAGAGAGGCATTTCAACATCATGAGGCCTCCCAGCCCAGGAAAAACCCAGCATGCTTTAGTGGGCCCGCTTAATTGAGCCCACGAAGTCCAAATCATTAAAGATTTGGAATCATTGTACCATCAGCATCCACTTGGTCTTTAGCTCTCTTATTAAAGCCATGAAAAGAGTCTTATATATATATATATATATATATANTCAGCCCAGGAAAAACCCAGCATGCTTTAGTGGACCCGCTCAATTGAGCCCACGAAGTCCAAATCATTAGATTTGGAATCATTGTACCATCAGCATCCACTAGGTCTTTAGCTCTTTTATTAAAACCATGAAAAGAGTCTTTTATATACCTATATATATATATATATATATATATATATATATATATATATATATATATATATATATATANCTCTAAAGAGGCCATTTTGATCATCCCTCATCTAAACAACAGAACCCTCTCTAACAGCCAACAACTCTAAACAGAGGTGCGTCATCACCTCCCGAGCAGCAAGCATCTCCCCCTGGAAAGTAAAGAATTCCTCACAAAGAGTGACAAACTCTTCCTCCACCTGTTCGACTCTCCAAGACCTCATCAACTCCTCTATCACTGTCTCCCCAAGGGTATCCCATGGACGAGTGAAATGTTCCTCCATTTCCACGAGGAGGCGCATCAGGGATTCAGAAGAAGAACGACACCCCTTGGTTACCTCCTCTTCCCTTGTAGTGCTGGAAGAACCTTGGCGACTTAAACTCTTGTCTTCGCCATGAGACAGGTTCTCCTGGTCTATCCTTTGATCTTCAGCATCCTGTTGCGCGTTAGCCACACCTTACACAACAATTTGTTCCATGACGGTCGTGTCATCCTAAAGATCAACATTGGTATCTAACGACATAATTGATTGNCGTGACCCGCTCATGGCTGGCTGCCAACCGAATGTGAATCAAAGAGTCAAGAACTTAAAGATTTTGAATATCCTTCACATCTGCTGCGGAAAGGACCGAACCTCCAAATTCAGAATCGAACCAAACGATTCCTGGGAAAACTTAAGCGCCATGAAATTTGAAATATCACACAGGAGGAGAAGAGAAGAAGAAGAAGAGGTGGCTAGTCGTTGGAGGAAATGAAGGCCCCTGCTAGCTGTCATATAGACACACACACACAGACACACGTACGATATATGGGAAGNAAAATATATTTTTAATATTTATTGTATCTATATATAAATTCATTTATTGAATTAATTAATCATTTTATATAGTATTACTGGGTAGGATCTTGATTAGATGCCATAAGTAATACTATAAATCAATTGATAATTGATTAAATGATTGTAATAAAGAACTAATTATTGGCCTCATTTGGAAATGTTATTCCTACTCTTTTAGCTTTGTTTTGTCTACCACTTATTAAAATTGATGTAATATTGCGACAAAATTTCAATAATAATGGTCACAACAGCATAATCAATCAATTAATTTTTTAACAACGGATTTATAGCTTGTAGAGCAAAGAAATAAATCATACATGAAGAATAAAAATCTATTGAAACTTAATTGCATGGCTCAATAAAGATTCTTAATTTCGATGACTTTAAGATCGTTCGTAAGATTATCTTCATCTCTAGATGAGCTAGTATAAATGTAACTTCTATAGAGGATTTTTTCCTCTTCTTCATTCAATTGATCGATTTCGCGCTTAAACCACTCAACAAAACAAGAAATACATTATGTTAGCATTATATTCCATTGCATTAAGGGTTGCTTTTGTTAATAAATATAAAAGAAATACTTGAAATTTTAGCTTTTTGTAGCTTAGACTATCTTCATTGGAGGTTGAAATAAGTTGATTTTACCAATTAATATTTTAGAAATACTTGGAGCTCCAACATAATCCCCAACATGCTTTTCTTGAATGAAAGATTGTTGTGAAAATGTTTTGGTGATGGGCAATAGATAAGAATTTTGATCGGAATGAATGTAAAATTATTCTAAAGTGCACTAGGAGTATTCTTAGATATGGAGTTAAGCAGCCATTAAGTCCTACAATGTAGAAGGTAATTTTACGTTTGCTCAATAACTTGGAGGCTAAAATCAAATAAATTATAACTTCTTTGTGGTTCAAATGCTTAAGATTCATAGTTTGGGAGTGGAAGCATATGAAGATTGNAAAATAAGAAATACATTATGCTAACATTATATTCCCTTGCATTAAGGTTTGCTTTTGTTAATAAATATAAAAGAAATACTTGAAATTTTAGCTTTTTGCAGCTTAGACTATCTTCATTTGAGGTTGAAATAAGATGATTTTACCAATTAATATTTTAGAGGTACTTGGAGCTCCAACATAATCTCCAACATGCTTTTCTTGAATGAAAGATTGTTGTGAAAATGTTTTGGAGATGGGCAATAGATAAGAATTTTGATCGGAATGAATGTAAAATTATTCTAAAGCGTTCTAGGAGTGTTCTTAGATATGGAGTTAAGCAGTCATTAGGTCCTACAATGTAGAAGGTAATTTTACATTTGCTCAATAACTTGGAGGCTAAAATCGAATAAATTATAACTTCTTTGTGGTTCAAATGCTTAAGATTCATAGTTTGGGAGTGGAAGCATATGAAGATTGGACAATGTTGTTGTGTTCTATAGTCGGATAATATGAATTAGCATGGTGAAAGAATCAACAATGTAAGAACATGTGTAGTCCATCTAATCAAACCATTTTGGATGTTAATATATTTTTTTTGGTGCTACAAAGGAGGAATAAATTAGCTTAAGCAATTGAATTAAGCTAATTAGCTTCAATTAGGCTAGATTGGCTTTGAGCTATGTGATAGCTAGGTTATGTCCTAAGGTCCATCTTGGCTCACCAAAATTGGATTTGTGATATCTATATNTGCTACAAAGGAGGAATAAAATTAGCTTAAGCAATTGAATTAAGCTAATTAGCTTCAATTAGGCTAGATTGGCTTTAAGCTATGTGATAGCTAGGTTATGTCCTAAGGTCCATCTTGGCTCACCAAAATTGGATTTGTGATATCTATATTTAAGATTTTCTAATAATAATTAAACTAAGAATGGCAGCTCATACAAAAAAAAACATGAGCCAAGGCATTTAACCTTGGGATCAAATAATGTTGAAAAAATTTTGTAACGAGAAAATCTAATAGCCATTGAGTAAAAAATAATGCACACTATTTTGATATGTAGCAAACGTCAACCTGTCCCACCGATGCTTGAATTTTGTCCTAGAANGTGGCAGCTCATACAAAAAAAACATGAGCCAAGGCCTTTAACCTTGGGATCAAATAATGTTGAAAAAATTTTGTAACGAGAAAAATCGCCAACGAGTAAGAAATAATGCACACTATTTTGATATGTAGCAAACGTCAACCTGTCCCACCGATGCTTGAATTTTGTCCTAGAAAAAAATTTCCACCATATTATCAATTTTTCATATAAAATCTAATTTGAATGATATATTTTATGATTTAATATTTTTTTTTTAAGAAAAAACAAAGCTACATCACTCTCTCTCACACAAATCTTTTTTTTAGGGCATTTACATACAGACTAATCAATTTTTTTGATGTATTTACATTCATATTAGTTATATTTTTATGTATATTCTTGGGGGCATTTACATACATGCCAATTTTCTTATACTAGTTGGCTGACCCAAGAAATTCGGACAGACCCCTACCCTTTGCCAGATAGGGGAGGGCCGCCTTTCCCTGCAACTTCTTCACAGCTGCTCACTCCTCAGCGGCCTTCTCCTGAGCCATCTNAAGAAAAAACAAAGCTACATCACTCTCTCTCACACAGATCTTTTTTTTAGGGCATTTACATACAGACTAATCAATTTTTTTTGATGTATTTACATTCAAATTAGTTAATTTTTTATGTACATTCTTGGGGGCATTTACATACATGCCAATTTTCTTATACTAGTTGGCTGACCCAAGAAATTCAGACAGACCCCTACCCTTTGCCAGATAGGGGAGGGCCGCCTTTCCCTGCAACTTCTTCACAGCTGCTCACTCCTCAGCGGCCTTCTCCTGAGCCATCTTCCTTTTGTCAGAAGAGATCCAGAGTCCTTTGGTCATGTTCTCTATGTCGTTCAAATGAATCAATTGCTCAAACAGCTTCAGGTCGAGGTATTGAAATAGCGAAAGGCGTTGACCCTCAATTAGCGTCTTATGGTCTCGAAGGTTACCGATAANCGAGCCATCTTCCTTTTGTCAGAAGAGATCCAGAGTCCTATGGTCATGTTCTCTATGTCGTTCAGATGAATCAATTGATCAAACAGCTTCGGGTCGAGGTATTGAAATAGCGAAAGGCGTTGACCCTCAATTAGCGTCTTATGGTCTCGAAGGTTACCGATAAACTTTTTACCTTCTTTACATTGTACTCCACCGAAACAGTGCAAATTCCCCAACCACTTACACAGGAGCGAAGCAAGAATTTTGCTTTCCAACCTTTAATCTTGTTTTTGAGACCTACCAGGTGGATCTTTGAGCCAACAACGAATNTTACCGATAAACTTTTTACCTTCTTTACATTGTACTCCACCGAAACAGTGCAAATTCCCCAACCACTTACACAAGAGCCAAGAAAGAATTTTGCTTTCCAACCTTTAATCTTGTTTTTGAGACCTACCAGGTGGATCTTTGAGCCAACAACGAATTGAATGTAGTCAAGTCAGCTGATCCTGAAGAAAAAGAAGTGGCTGAATAGTTCAATCGACCAGGAGATACTCATTCTTCGATAGAAAAAGGACGGTAGTCATTGCGGTACCCACCGAGTTTGAAAAATCCTTGGCAAGAATAATCCCGTATTGATTAAAAATCGACCATNACCAAGTCAGCTGATCTTGAAGAAAAAGAAGTGGTTGAATAGTTCAATCGACCAGGAGATACTCATCCTTCGATAGAAAAAGGACGGTGGTCATTGCGGTACCCACCGAGTTTGAAAAATCCTTGGCAAGAATAATCCCGTATTGATTAAAAACCGACCATAGTTCCCAATAAAGTGACAGCTAAAGGCCCATCTTGAATTGACATTTGTAAGAAACCTAATCAGGGGAGAAGTGATCTGTGACCCGCTCATGGCTGGTTGCCGACTGAATGTGAATCAACGAGTCAAGAACTTAAAGATTTTGAATATCCTTCACATCTACTGCGGAAAGGACCGAACCTCCAAATTCAGAATCGAACCAAACGATTCCTGGGAAAACATAAGCGCCATGAAATTTGAAATATCACGCAGGAGGAGAAGAGAAGAAGAAGAAGAAGAGGTGGCAAGTCGCAGGAGGAAATGAAGGCCCCTGCTAGCTGTCATATAGACACACACACACAGACACACGTACGATATATGGGAAGACGACGCGCTGCCGACAAGACTGATGCAATGGTAGTCACACATTACTCAAGGTAAACTATCATGACAAAAGATAGAATAATACATTTTATTTATTTATTAACAAAAAGGGTAAATCACATAAAACCCCCTGAAAGTAACTAAGAAAGAAAAAACCCAACGAAACGATCGACTGTCGCTTTGCGTGAGACAAACCCTCGGTGAAGCAATCTCTTATACATAAATTGACCACCTTCTCNCGTGAGAGAAAACCTCGGTAAAGCAGTCTCTTATACATAAATTGACCACCTTCTCTAAAGAGGCCATTTTGATCATCCCTCAACAGAACCCTCTCTAACAGCCAATAACTCTAAACAAAGGTGCGTCATCACCTCCCGAGCAGCAAGCATCTCCCCCTGGAAAGTAGAGAATTCCTCACAAAGAGTGACAAACTCTTCCTCGACCTGATCGACTCTCCAAGACCTCATCAACTCCTCTATCACTGTCTCCCCAAGGGTATCCCATGGAGGAGTGAAATGTTCCTCCATTTCCACGAGGAGGCGCATCAGGGATTCAAAAGAAGAACGACACCCCTTGGTTACCTCCTCTTCCCTTGTAGTGCTGGAAGAACCTTGGTGACTTAAACTCTTGTCTTCGCCATGAGACAGGTTCTCCTGGTCTATCCTTTGATCCTCAGCATCCTGTTGTGCGTTAGCCACACCTTCCACAACAATTTGTTCCATGACGGTCGTGTCATCCTAAAGATCAACATTGGTATCTAACGACATAATTGATTGTTAGGACTTCTATAGCTACATAAAAGAAAGAAGTGTAAGTATTCAAGAAACAATTCAAGCCACATACTCAAGGTCCGGTTCCAATCAGACTTGGTGTAAGAGTTAGCCCCCTTACTATTCTTCTCCAGCTCTCCACCTATAAAAGAAATATCGCACTTTGGTAGCTCGAGCGATGCTTCCATCCCGACCGTCGCCTCCCCCATATCACCTTGAGGAATCATCTCACTCGTAACAGTCTGGACAGACTTTTCCTTCCCTCCGACATGAACATCCACTTTTGACGGATGCCAAATAAGGCGATCGTCAAGATGGCCTTTGGTATTCTCCAGAATTCGCTCCTGCAATGAGCCAGCAAGAGAATTAGAGGATCTGATTTGATCCTCATGATTGTCAGCCCTTAACCTCTGCATAACCCTCTTTTTGTTCACTTCTTTTACAGGAGCTTCACCTACCAGTTTTTCTTCACATCTAATTTTTGGGCTTTTGTCCGCATGCCACCTAGAGCCTTAAAAAGGGCATCTTCATCAGCATATGAAGCTCCCTCACTGGACATTGTGACAGAGCAAGTGCAAGAAGAGAAAAGGACTAACGATCAAGAAGGAAAGAGTATTATGCAAACTCTTCCTGCTCTATGGCTTATTTATAACATCATAAGTATGGAAATCCATGGAAGTCAGTTATTGAGTAATAATGTCTTTTAATTTATATTTTTATATATATTGTGTAAAGTGAAAAAGGTTCTCTTATACTTATGTGTTGCACATCTTTCTGAAAACAAGAAAATTAAGGAACTAAATATGTACACAAAAAATATGTCGGCACGAATCTTACGGCAATCAAACAACTCAGAAAGAAGGGATAGTCGATTGAGTTATCAATTGTTCGTAGCTATCAATGACAAATGGATGTCAGAGGAACAACAAATACCTCAAACAATCACCAACTAGATCTTCGATTCCCGGAAATAAGATGCCTATCTTTGATCACATCAAATGATCATGTCCCTTAAAGAGACGATTGACTTTATCGGAACCGGTTGTCAAATAGGTTTTTTATGGATTGGGTGCTGATGAAGGGAATGCGGAGCGAACGGTCGACAAGCTTCCCACCAATTTTGTCTTATTTTTGTAATTTACCAAAAGGTCAAAATTAATGATGAGGGGGCATATTTATAATTTTACAAGACCATGATCCTATAGTTATAAATATGGCGTCTTTATAGTAAAAATGTTTCACACTCTTTACTATTCTCTACTGTTTCTCCTCATTCTTGATTCACTCTATTCCTTGGTTGTGTTTTCTCGACACTTTTTGGAATCAACAAAATTTATATTTGTTTGAAGGATTTTTTCTATGACATCACTTCTAAATGCATGCATCTTATAATATATCGGGAAAAATATATACAAAATAAAAGTCCTAAAATAATTCATAATTAAATTCTAAAGCTCGCCCCAACCCCCGAATTAACTTGCTCAAATGAATCAAATTAACTTTAAAATCCATAGTCATAATCTGTTTATTGACTTCTGCCAAAACAAGCCAAATGTTTGTTCTACCGAGCTTCTTCCACTCCACGGAAGTCAAACAGTCGTGGTTCTAAAACGCATTCACGCTCGGTGTTTCCACTTTCGGCTTTTTTGGGAATAATAAACGCGGTGCAGAGGAGCGCGGAGCAACGCGGAGAAAGCGCAGCAACAGCAATTGACAGACTGTTTGGCTTTAGCGCCCGTTTGGGGCAGCTTAATGGGTGCGGCGGCATTTTGAAAATGCCGTCGTTGTGTTTGAATTATGAGTTCATCTCTGATTATCTCCGCCGCTCCGAATCGCGATTATAGAATTCCTTAATACCCATAGAAGCGGGATGGAGGCTGCGTCCCGCGTATTCTTATCGCGTTAGGGTGAAGAATTCCGGAGGTGCCCTTCTCTGCTCTCCCTTGCCCTCGCCCTTCCGATCTCTCTTCTGGCCCGCCCTCTTGCTGAGATCAGCACATATTACGACCTCACACTCTCGCCCTCCCTGATTTTTCTTCCTCGCCCTCCCCGATCTTTCCTCTGCTCATATCTGCCTCATAGAGTATGTATTAGACCCTCACATTACTCTTTGCTTGGGAATACTGGAATAACTACGACTAAGCATATGGTTTCCTACCTCACTTGTTTTATTTTGGATCAACTTGTTTTATTTTTGCTTGGGTTGCAAATAAAATGGGGGCATCTACATACAAACCACTCAAATCTTATGCCTTATTTCAATTATTTGCTATTTGTCTAAAATATGAGCCATATCTTAGATCCTAAACGAGAGATCTTGCTATGGGCACCTCCGAAAAGATGAATTATGTGTTTCGGTAGATTTGGGTATGGGCAAAAAGATGGATTTTGTGTTTCTATGCATCTTGAAATCTTTTATGCTTATTTTTGATAGGTTTGTACTGGGGTTTTTACATACATACAGACCACTCAATTCTTTGTGTTTGTTTTGTACAGTTCTTGAGGATGATCTTACTAAAGTTTGTTCTTATTTTTTGTTTTAAAATCTGAAGCTCCACATCATTCAGTTTACCACAATACATAACACAATTTTTTTATGGAAGATTGACATACATGCCACTTAGTTCCTGTGTCTCTATACGCTTGGAAAAGTGATGTAAAAAGTATATTTCACATTTTACTTACATAACACAATTTTTGCATTGATACCACCTTACCTATGCTTGGAAAACTATATTTCACATTTTAAAAGTTAAAATGGCGGAATTTTTTATGTGATGTGCAAAATTTGGGTGATGTAAATGTAATAAAAAACAAATTTTAGGTGTTGGATATGTAAATAGATAGGGATTGGCTGCTAACTATGTAAATGTCATTTTATTTTTATTTTAGCTTCATTAAATGTTTGCTTTACAGTCATATGAATGACTGTTTAGAGGAGAAGGCTCTTTTGAGGGCAAATAACTATGAATGACTGTTTAGAGAGAGGAAAGAAACATTTTACATACATAAAGAGGGCAAATAACTGAAATTGAGAGAATCATTATGCACAACTTTACCGGCGTTTAAAGAGATAAGCAAAGCAGAATTCATGCTTTCTTGAGCTTGTGATCACATAGGAAAGCAATATTGTTAATTGTTAGAGCAGAAGACTCTTTTGAGGTATCTTATGCCTCTTGCTCCATAGTTTTTGTCGCAACTGTTGGGATTTCCTTTACAATATTCTTATGTCGCTTGCTCCATAGTTTTTGTCCCTTGAAACTGAAATGTAGCTATATGTTGTTGGTATTGGTGTAAAATCATATGAACAACTGGCTTGCTCTATCTACTCAGCATTCACACTCTATAAATAGATTCTCATTATTTCTCTTGCTATTATTGAACGGTATGCCTTGATGGGGAAGTTGTCTCTTGCTTTTGGGTTTTGCAATTTATTGGATGTGGCTATGTATTGCTAAGGATTCATTTTTGGGATTTGCTATATATTGCTCAGGTAGATTTTTGGGATTTATGAAATCAAGTTATCATGTTGCTTTATATATTGGGATTTGCTACTTGTGCAGATTTTTGGGATTTGCTACTTCTGCAGATTTTTTAGATTTGCTGATTGTTGATCATGTTGTTTTATCAATTTGATGAATATTGCTTTTAAGGAACAACTTTTGGGATTTCATCTACAATATTCTTATGCCTCTTGGCTTCATATATCTTTGCTTGGGAGTAGTTTGGTTGGCCTTTGAGAGCATTATAGTGCTATGTTAGAATTATAGTGCAATGTGAGAATTATAGTGCTATATCCATTTTTCGGTAGCACAGATATGTAATATTTCCTATTTGGTTAATAAAATTTCCATGGGTTTCCTTCTGTGGATGTAGGTCTCTGACCGAACCCATAAATCTCTCGTGTATTTGTATTTTTCTTTATTCCTAAGTTGCAACGTTGTAGATATTATGTTGGTTGTGGGTGTTTATTTCTGGCTTGTTATTTCTTGAATTTGTAAAGTATTTATTTTAAAAGTTGTTTGGTTATGCGGATGAAGAATTTCTGACCTGTTCTTTTCGTAAGGATTTCAAAAGTGCTTATTTTAATTTGTTGCCGATAGTTTCAACTTGTCAAAGGCAACTAAAGGGGGTCCGTCTGCAATGTGGGATAAAGAAGTAACAAATATTTTTTGCGAGCTATGCATAAAAGAAATTGAACTGGGGAATAGACCAACCACGTATTTTAATAAATAAGGTTGGCAAAATATAGCTCAGAGATTCAAAGAATTGACTGGTAGGGATTTCGACAGGCTTAAATTCAAAAAACAAATGAGACCAATTGAAGAAAGAATGGAAAATATGGAAAGAGTTGAAACATGGCTCTACCGAGTTTGGGTGGGATCCCATTAAAAGGACGATCGATGCTCCAACTGAATGGTGGGCTGAGAAATTAAATGTAATTTTCTAACTAATTCCGTAATTTTTTACTTCTCAATTTTATTACTTCTCAAATTAATTATAAACTAAACCTCTTAAATACAATGTTACATGCATTACCAGCAGCGAATAAATATAGGCAGTGCGGAATTGAGCCGGAGTTCGAGAAAAAACTTAACATTATGTTTAAGGGAGTTGTGGCGACTGGGAAGCACACATTAAACCCAAGCGAGATGGGATTTTCAGGAATACCAGATGACTTGCCACCTGAACAGGTTGTAGCTGATGAAAAAATTCCTAGTATTAACCAAAAAAATATGGAGAAGTCTAATTCCATGTCTAAAAGGCCCAGACTTGCAGGGAGGAAGAAAGAGAATGACAGTTTTGTTAAAAGCTCATTTGCTGAACTAATTGCAGCTTTTTCAGCTCTGCCTCTCCCTGACAGTACGATTTGGGACTGCGTGACCATTTTAGATACTATTTCAGAAGTAGCAGTCGATATACGCTTTCAGACAAAATATGTTAAGAAAACTCGAGAACCTTACTCGTAGGCAAATGTTCATGGCACTGCAGCCCGATATGCACATTGAATATTTATGTGTTATAATTGAAGAATGAGTCTACTTTGTATTAAGCTTTCATTAGACTTTTCACTTATGTATTGTTATTACAACAGTTTTTGTCATTTATTTTCTGATGCTATGTATGCTTGATTTTCTTGACTATCTTCGCTTATGTATTCATATCACAACATATTATGTCACTTATTTTCTGATGCTAATTAATCCTTGATGTTTTCACTATTTCATTTTCCTGTCACCACTTTTCCATAATTTCTTTCATCCTAATGTATTTCTCATTTCAGAATGTATCCAATGCAAGAACGCCGTAAAAGAATGACATGGGCTGCAGCTATAGCGATATTATTGTTGGAAACTACCGCTCCAGCTATGGATGCAATTTCTTCTGTTGGGCCGACATTCTGTCATACTCCCAGGCTGATAGTGATCGTGTTACGATGGTTTTTCAAGAGAACAGTGCCACTGAGGAGAGACGACGTCAGAGTTTTAAATTGAACATTTTAATAATTTTACTTGTAATTGTAATTATATTTGTTCTTATTTTATTTGTTTTGATACTCACAAAATGGTGAGCAATGCATTTTAATTTCTGTAACTGAACTGCAATATTTTAAGACATTTGTTTATCTATTATTTTTCATAAATAGCTCTATTGCAAATATCTTAACTTAACAGGGGCAAAATGATCATTAATCCAAAAACAGCTTCCAGTAAGCTGTTTTGAAAAAGCTGCCCCAAACAACAAGTCAGCTTATTCTGATAATCTGTAGATTTTCATATTATCAGAAAAATCTGCTTATAAATAATCAACAGCTGCCCCAAACAGATCCTCAGTCTTTAACCAGCAGAGTATTTCACATTTCAGAATTTTTAATAATTTAATGAGAAAAAAAGGTGCTTCGCTTTAGTCAACGATTATCCGGGACAGTAGGTTTTGAAGGATTTCATGAGATTTTTTAGTTCAAAATTAATTATTAATATTTATAAGAGTAAGCAAAATTGAATTAAAGTGAAAAACATGAGATTGTTAAAAATACGTTCTGACAATCTTTTTCTCCCTTCCTTGTTGCTAGGAGATTGACACACTTTTATTAATTTTTTTAATATTTGGATTTCCATGTTATCATTCAAAAATAAAATAAAATATGAAANCAATAAAATAAAGAAATAAAATATCATTACCTAAATTGTGAATCTAGATATAACTATTGATTTGAAAATATTTGAAATAAAGTTTGAAACATTGGTCCAACCGATCTCAACAAAACTTGTAGGATAAAATGTCTAACACGAGTCTAATAAATCATAAATCTAGATATAATTCATCAACATCATATCAATTAAAGTTTTTAACGATGGTTAAAAATACATTCTTTTTTGTCTAATCAAATGCTTTGACAAGAGGAATTCGGCGAGCCTATGTTGATTTAATTATGTGGTCCAAGAGCATTTAAATATTAAAAGAATAATATGTGATTAAATAATTTAAGACGGACCATCCAATAAAATGTTTTGAAACTTTAACTAAATAATTTATCAAAATATGCCACCTTAAACCTTATAGATATGACCATGTTTTCAACACGACCAAAATGGGAGGTGAAATTGGGTGGAGAAAGAAAACAAGGAGCTAAGCCCAACCTATTGAGTAAAGCTTGAAGCAAATGATCATCATTCATGTTAGATCAGCCCGAACATCCAAATAGAATATAAATAAGACCCACCAATAAACAACCCAATAACTAGGGTTGCAAGTGAGCCGCCTCACTCGATGAAGAATTCGAACTGAATTTTATTACTACTTGATCAAGACGGTCAAATTAATAAGAAAATAAATTTGAATATTTTTTAAAATCGTAAAGTCAAGTGAATTAAATTTAAATACGATCAAAATTATCTATTAATATTCACCAATAAATTCATTTTTATTCAAGAAGTTGTTATTACATGCTCGATAGTAACTTCAATGATAACTTCTATTATATATATGATTATTTTAAATAAATATTGATTAATTAGAATTTATTTAATTTTATATTTAATAATAATATATTATATTTTAATGCCAATATGCATTTTAATTTAATACAATTCCTTTTCTTCTTTTTTTTTCACTAAAATAGCTTATTAGTACTTATTTATAATATCTGATTGCAAGAAAACTTACTTGCAAATTATTATCTAATTTAATTGATTTAAACTTGTTAGATATTAATTCAATATTTAATAAGTTTCTTATTTATTAAATTTGTAGAGTCATTTGTTAATTACTTTATAGAAAATCAACCACTTATTCAAATTTTAGCACATTTATTAATTTATTGAAGCAATCGTTCAATTAATATAAATAAATCAAGAATATGTAAATTACAAATTTTAAAAGCTTTAATCAAGTCAAACATGAATATATATATATANTTTTAAAGTCATTCACCAAGTTCAAAGGCACTTAGCTTAACAAATCATTTCTTTTATGAGAATTGATACTCCTAAAATATATAATATTTTTAGAGACATTTTTATACCTATTTCTTGAGATATTGCACTTTAATGAAAGACATTTGTATGTATTTCTTTCAGGTACAAGTAAAAAAAAATGAAAAATATTAAAATGAGTGAAAAAGAATCAAATTTGGAGCAAAAAAGTGAAAATGATGCAAAAGTGTTTTGGCGCCTAAGCTCCAGATCCGACGCTTANACCAAAAATATATAGTGTTTTTAGACACATTTTTGTATATATTTTTTGAGATATTGCACTTTAATGGAAGACATTTGTATGTATTTCTTTCAGGTACAAGTAAAAAGATGAAAAATACTAAAATGAGTGAAAAATGATCAAATTTGGAGCAAAAAAGTGAAAATGATGCAAAAGTGTTTTGGCGCCTAAGCTCCAGATCCGACGCTTAAGCGCCGGTAAAACAAGAATCAACTTGACTTTTATTATAATTTACATTGTTAAATATCACTCTATGTATACTTAATTTTTTTAAAGTGAATATTTTAGTCTAAATGATGTTACATCAATGAGATATTTTTTAGGGGCTAGCTTTTTAATATGAAGTAAATGAATTGTTTACCCTCATATAAACATTCTTTCCCATGCAAATATCACAATGTTTTATGCATTACATTAATTGAGCATATAAAGCCACAGGAAATAAATGCATGTAGATTTATTTTCATGAACTTTAAGCACATAGCATTACACATGTTGAGATTCAAAATGTGAACAAATTTATGTGCAAGTAAAACCATAAGATTTTAATATGATTATAAGAAACAATACATAATAAGTTTATAAGAAAAAAATGTTCCCTACAAAATGGTAAAGCTTTAATTTCATTATTGAAAGCATGGGAAACATCCTGAAGCATGCAAGAGAAAGTGAAACATTCCTCTAACGGTTGAAACTCCTGAATTTTGCTTTTTGAATTAAGCTCCCAGCTCCCTTAATTATGAGCTCTTCTTGCTCATAAGCTACTGTTCCATTTTATCTCTCAATATTTATATTGAAATTTAATTTAACCAGCCATTTTGAAATTAGAGCTTTTTTTATTCTTATTTTTGAATCATTTTAGAATATAGGGTCTTGTATTGTTCGTGAGTTTGTACAACCAGTAAAGATCCTATTTTTAAGAGGAAGATATGTGGAAGAAGATGATGGATGTATTACTATAGCTTGTGCTTCTCATTCTCTATTTGCTTTCAAGTCCCGGGCGGCCAAGAATTAGCTTAGACACAAAGAGAGAGAGAGTCCATTTTTGAGGTTTTGAAAAGCAAAGACCCCTAGAGAGTCCCTTTTCCCTTCCTTTTGTACATAAAATAAAAGAAATATAAAATTGCATTCAATACGGTATTGTGCCTGTTTGCAATCTTGGCGAAAGATTGCGATGATGGTTTTAGGTGGCGCCTTAAGTAAGGATTTNATTTTTTTTTATCCTTATTTTTGAATCCTTTTAGAATATAGGGTCTTGTATTGTTCGTGAGTTTGTACAACCAGTAAAGATCCTATTTTTAAGAGGAAGATATGTGGAAGAAGATGATGGATGTGTTACTATAGCTTGTGCTTCTCATTCTCTGTTTGCTTTCAAGTCCCGGGCGGCCAAGAATTAGCTTAGAGAGAGAGAGAGAGAGAGAGAGAGAGAGTCCCTTTTTGAGGTTTTGAAAAGCAAAGATCCCTAGAGAGTCCCTTTTCCCTTCCTTTTGTATATAAAATAAAAGAAATATAAAATTACATTCAATACTGTATTGTGCCTGTTTGCAATCTTGGCGAAAGATTGCGATGATGGTTTTAGGTGGCGCCTTAAGTAAGGATTTTCACCTGTATTTATAGGCAATTATTTTTATTCTTTTTAAATTCAAACTCGCTAGTCTGTCTGATCATCGTCTTAGGATTTCATTTCCCAAATAGCCCTCTTACTTGAATTGTCAGATTAATTCAGAGAAGAGGAGAGATCGAAAAATGAGAAAATAAGACGAAAACTAGGAAGACATAATTGTTTAAATAAAATCATGGAGAGCTTATGTAAGATAAACCTCGTGTGATAGGCCAAGTGTGTACGTTTAAACAATATTATATTGAGACTATTTGGACCGAATGTCTATCAAAGAGTATCTACATAAGCTACCAAAGTAACCAGAGGACCAAAAAAATATTTTTATTATGAAGTCAAGAACAACATTCAAAGGGATGTATTCTTTTAGTTAATTAGATCTTGGGGGATGCTAGATAATACTCTCGATTAAAGGGATTCTGCTTACATTCAGGTGAAGACTAATAAAGGGATGTGCTAAGGGATAGCTATCTCACAAGAGCATCACTATGCCTTCCGAGCTCTCACCGAGTCATATGGGCAGAGAGTGAGTCTCTCGTAGTCCCATATGTATGGTGGCTCATTAACAGCAGAGGTCTATAAAATAACCAGATTGTCTCACAGAGTCCATAGTATGTTTTCAGGCTTAACCGATTCATAAGGGTAAATGATGAATCACCGTATTATGAACGAGTGGCGACCTGTTCGCAATCGGGGTCTACAAGATGACATCAATGAGGTGTCGAAGGAATGATATGGCTCAAAAGGGGTATATTAATAGAAAGGTAGAGGAATCCTAATCAGGTAGAGATAGTCGGGTCAGGATACCATGGATTTGTCATCCTAGCCATTAGGACCCTAAGTCTACTTGGTCGTAAAGACAGTCAACCCAACCTGACCAGAGACCCATTATTAGCAATCCATGAAATGACAATGAAGCCATTTAAGTGGAAAGAGAAGAGGGGTACAACTATAAAGCCTAGAAATTCTCACAAATGACTTATAACCTTTTTGGGTCAAGGAAGCCTCTAAGGCCCTAAGAGTACTTGGCAAACACCTAAGTAGTACTCTTATGCTTTGTCAGGTGGGTTGGAGAAGCGCAGCGACTTTTCCTCAAAATATGCAAATATGATGCAATCAGTTAGCAAGTCCTAAAGTGGAAGCCCTGTTAAGGATGATTTAGGTTTATTCATACTATGCAAACTATTTTAAATCTGACCTGAATGCCATACAAGTAAGTAGAAGCAAATTTTGAAAAAGGTTTCAATATTTTAATGCTAAATATTGATTAATCTTAATCTTCTATTATTAGGATTTTTTTAGAAAGAAATATTTTAGGTCATTAAGGAGCCTAAGTTGCATTTACACATGATTCCTTGATAAACCACAATCAGTAAGAAAAAAAAAGGGAAACACACAATAGAAAGTCAGGAAAGCCAAGTGATTCAAATATTAATAGGTCAGATGTAAATGGGTAAGGAACATATCCCAGAAAATAAAAAAGATAATCAGACTCTGCATATAAAGTCTAGTCCTAATTCTATGCATCAACAAAGATTCAAAATTAAGGTATGAGTCACAAACAAACTGCTCTCGGTTTCTACCACATGATTCCACGCATCGAGCATTTCAAAACCTGTTCTCGCACCTTATTTCTCATACAAACTCTATCTAGGGGTTCTAAAAAGGTACATTGTAAAGTTTGAAAGAAATATCAGACCTGCAAAATAGAGTTGTTATGGGTTATTTTATATAACACAAAATAGACCATGTTCAGTGGGAAGGGAGCTCAACAGCACCCATGGAAAAGGAGTTAGGATAAATCATGAGAAAATTTTCCTCATTAGTCATGGCTCACTGCAAGAAGATCGTCCCTAAACATGCTAGTACACATTCTCAAACCCAGTAAAAACGGAAAGCAACGCAGAAAAATACCTGGCTAGGGCAGAAACCAAGTAACAATAGTCAAGGCATATGAAACCTAGCTTAACTGTAGTTTAGCAAGCATCTTGAAATGAGGTGGCCTAGTCACATACATCTAAGTTTATGAATGAGTGATGGATGTTATTGATGGAACACCGACCTTGACCCCATCCTAAAGATCTAAGAGTTCTAAGAGGTGCCACTATATGCAGATTTTATGCAAGTGAATGCTTTTAAAAAGTTGTCCTTATGTATGGCCTAAGCTATTAATGAAATAATTTTAAAATATGTTTTAAAATATGATACAAGTAAGTAAAAAATAAATAAATTTTTACCCTTTTGAAATACGTCCTAAGGAAATAAAATACTAGGTGGCACATATTAGACTTCCTGGAACCCAGCACAAACAAATGCGTGCTGATCATGACGCAATAATTCATATTGATTGCTGAGATGTCCTCGCAAGCATTGCTCATTAAAGTATCATGACCAATGGAACTAATGAGTACAATTTAATATCAAGAAAATTGAGTAATTCATATGCAAACATGCAAAATGATTTGATATATTGCAAACACTCTATTAAAGTAAGAGTGATCACTAGTGATACACCAAATGAATCAACATGATGTGACTACTCTATCGAGTTTGAGCAGTTACATCAAATGCTAGACGATAATATAAACTAGCATCAAGATGAGCAAGAATTCATCATGCACATGTGGTGACACACACTAGTGAAAAAAATACCAAATGAGCATATTAAAATGTGGGACAAATCATACACACATACAAACGTGATATCAAGACTGGTTGAATGGGCTATAAGATACCCTGGGGAAATTACACCTCACCAGAAATACAACCAGACAAGAACATGTAAATGAGCAGACACACATAGTGCATGAAAAGCACAAGTTAGATGACATACACACAACAAGTCAAGGTAGTATCATGGATGTCGGGTAGTATGACTTGTGCACTAAATGGGTTTAGGGGCTAAGAAGCATGACCTATGCTATGTGAGAATCATACACCCATGTGGATATAAATTGTTTGCTAGGAGTCAGAGGCTAATAAATGTGACCCATACCAGGACATACAACATGATATGCCCATAAGACATATGGATAATGCCATAGGAAGTGAGGTAGTACATCTCTTATTTGGGAAAGTCATACACCAGGCAGACTTGATGTGCAAGCTACCCCCTCAAAGGATATGTGAGTGTTTCCACTTGAGCATGTAAGAACATGAGCACATGTGAGGATATCAAGCATGCATGACATGGCTAACACGATGCTATGCAAGAAAACTGTCGGCACTATTTTTGGTGTGGGGTTTGCCCGTAAGAAGCTGTCGGTCATCGGAATTGAAATCCCGTTGCCCGCTTCGGAAGGACGCTTT
>JXCR01148287.1:503334-554400 GCA_002079205.1 Phalaenopsis hybrid cultivar
TGACAATCTCATGAGGATCTAGGGTGGATGAAGGTGTGTACCAACCCTTTGTTACTTGACATAACGAAGGGCCTACCTCCAATGGTTCAGTGATGCCACATTGTGCCTTCCATAAAAGGAAGATCTTCAAAAGAAGAAGAATTTTCCTTATGGAAAATTAACTCCATACCCTTCGAAATGAAAATGGCAAGAAATCCCTTTTACCCTCTAGGTTTGGAAAGTTTTGTCCCCTTCATCAAGAGTGAAACCACAAAATTATCGTAATTCTGATCATATGGGAATATGGACTAGGGCTTAAAGAAATCTCATGGATTCATAAGGGATCACAAATAAAAGCTCTCTAACCTAGTGACTTCCCTCTAACACAAAACTTTGAATTAAATCTCTAAATCAAAGACCTAAGTGGCTTGCTAAGGAAGAAGTAAACCTGGTTTTTGAGGAGTTATACCTTTGTGATGGTTGGAGAAGCATTCTCTCAGCTTGCTCATAGCTCTTATGGTGTCGAAAGTAGGGATGAAGCTCTCCTTTTCAAGGAAAGCTCAAGAATCTCCTCTAAAGACTCTCTCAAGCACTCTCCGTCACTGTTCTCAGGAAATGATGGTTGAAGGAGAATGAGGAAGATCTCACCCAAAAGCTTCCACAAGAAAACCCTCTCTAACAGGAAAAATTCTCTTCAAGCTTAATGGAGGAGGAGAAAGAAGATGAAGAGAATGAAGAGGTTTTAGAAGAAGTTTACCAAGAGCTCTCCTCCTTTTCAAAAGCTTCCTCTCTCTCCAGGAAAATCTCCTATAAAAATATCTCCAAGAAAAGCTCTCTCCTTTTGGATAATCTCCCTGCCCAAGGAAAATACGCTCAAATATCCCCTTTCAAAAATGGCCAAAAGCTTCCTTAACTTAACTTGGTCCTTTTTAATGTGATAAAAGACCCAATTAAATGAGGTGATTTCCACACACATGTAATGTATGCATGGTTCCCTCCATCTGAGCTAGCAACATTGCATTTCGACATCAAATTTGGTTAGGAGCTTAGATGCCCAATTGGGTTAGGCGCTTAAGCACCCAAGGCTGGGCACCTAAGCTCCACTCTCTCGGGTGCAAAACAAGATTTTGGGAGCATAAGCGCCCAAACCAGGCGCTGAGGCACTAGGCTGGGCACTTAATGCCCCAGACTAAGCGTGTAAGCACCCAGCTCTCTGGAATGGGGCTGGGAGTGCTTAGGCACCCAAACTTGATGCATAGGCACTAAACTAGGCACCTACGCACCCAAGAGGGGGCTCATTTGGTCAGCCCTAAAACAATAAATTTTCACCTCCTCTAAGCAAGAGTTTGCGTGGGTCATTTCTATCGATCCTCAAACTTATGCTTGAAAATATGTATTTTACTTTAACAAGATATTAATGGTCATACTTTTGATGTGCTACTAAAAATTTGACAGATATACATGTAAATAATGCCTGCATGTAAAATAACATATTATTTGTGTTTCAACCATAGTAATCATCTTAATTATAGTTAAAATTGAATCATGATTCCTGTCATTCTTAAGAACAAAATGGGTTCNTGGGAAATTTCGTAACGCCACACATGGATCATCGGACTAGGATAAGTCTAGGGTCTAGGTGGCGAGGGCGATGNGGCCGATCAGTCAGTTGACTGAGGGTGCTCGATCTACTGATCAGATCAGAGGAGATCCATCGGTCAAGTTGGCCAAGAGTAATTGGCCGATCAGATTGACCGAGGGTGGCAGATCAATCAAGTCGGTCGAGAAACTCGACTGGGTTGATCTAGAGTAAGCAACCAATCAAAAATACATAAAAATTATGATATTTATGCATACATTTTTAAAATCATGCCATGCAAATGAAATGAATGCGATCACATGAAAAATGGAATCCGATCATACTTGATGGCAAACAGACTCAACTTAACAATCTCATGAGGATCTAGGGTGGATGAAGGTGTGTAGCAACCCTTTGTTAGTTGACATAACAAAATGCCTACCCCCAATGGCTCAGTGATACCACAATGTGCCTTCCATAAAAAGAAGATCTTTAAAAGAAGAAGAATTTTCCTTACGGAAAATTAACTCCATAACATTGGGAATGAAAATGGCAAGAAATCTCTTTTACTATCTAGGTTTGGAGGGTTTTGTCCCCTTCATCAAGAGTGAAACCACCAAAGCAACCACAAAATTATCGTAATTTTGATCATATGGGATTATGGACTAAGGCTTAAGAATATCTCATGGATTCATAAGGGATCACAAAAGAAAGCTCTCTAACCTAGTGACTTCCCATTAACACAAAGCCTTGACTTAAATCTCTAACACAAATACCTAAGTGGCTTGCTAAGGAAGAAGTAAACCTGATTTTTGAGGAGTTATACCTTTGTGATGGTTGGAGAAGCCGAAAGTAGGGATGAAGCTCGCCTTCTCAAAGAAAACTCAAGAATCTCCTCTAAGGACTCTCTCAAGTATTCTCCGTCACTCTTCTCAAGAAATGATGGTTGAAGGAGAATGAGGAAGATCTCACCCAAAAGCTTCCACAAGAAAACCATCTTTAACAAGAAAAACTCTCTTCAAGCTTAATGGAGGAGGAAGAAGATGAAGAGAATGAAGTTGTTTTAGAAGAAGCTTAATAAGAACTCTCCTTCATTTCAAAAGCTTCCTCTCTCTCTAGGAAAATCTCCTAAAAAAATCTCTCCAAGAAAAGCTCTCTTCTTTTGGATAATCTCCTTGCCCAAGAAAAATATCGCCCGTCACTCAAATAGCCCCTTTAAAAAATGGCCAAAAGTTTCCTTAACTTAACTTTGGTTCCTTTCTAATGTGATAAAAGACCCAATTAAATGAGGTGATTTTCACACACATGTAATGTATGCATGGTACCCTCCATCTGAGCTAGCAACATTGCATTTCGACATCAAATTGGGTTAGGAGCTTAGGTGACCAATTGGGTTAGGCGCTTAAGAACCCAAGACTGGGCACCTAAGCTCCACTCTCTCGGGTGTAAAACAACATTTTGGGAGCATAAGCGCCCAAACCAGGCGCTGAGGCGCCAGGTTGGGCACTTAATACCCCAGACTAGGCGTCTGAGCCCCCAGCTCTTTGGAATGGGGCTGGGAGTGCTTAGGCACCCAAACTTGGTGCATAGGCACTAAACCGGGCACCTACATACCCAAGACAGTGCGCATTTGGTCAACCCTAAAAAAAATGAATTTTCACCTCCTCTAAGCAAAAGTTTGCGTGGGTGATTTCTATCGATCCTCAAACTTATGCTTGAAAACATGCACTTTACTTTTAAAAGATATTAATGACAATACTTTTGATGTGCTACTAAAAATTTGACGGATATACATGTAAATAATGTCTGTGCCCGACATGTAAATACATTTAAAATAACATATTATTTGTGCTTCAGCCATAGTAATCATCTTAATTATAGTTAAAATTGAATCATGATTCCTTTCGTTCTTAAGAACATAACGGGTTCAAGTGAGCACGAGCATAGTATGCAAGAAACAAGCGAACAATAATTGTAAGAGCCGTAGTCTTAAAATCTTAAATTTTATTTTATTTTTATAGAGAGGATGCAAAATTTCTCATCAAATAAAAGCATTTTAAAAGATAAATTGCCTCTTAATTTTGGACATATGCCATGTTGAATCCCTTAACCCTTCGTTTATAAGTAGGGAAGGCTTTATTTCTGTCTAATCGTCTCTTCATATTTAATAAGCTCTTAAATGAACTTTCACATGATTCTGAAAATGAAAAATAATCTTACAGACTACCAATAAACAAAATATATCATAAATTGCAAGAGTCCAAAGTTAAGCTATAACCTTATGGTAGGAATATAAGCATGTTCACCATGTCCCTAAGTCAAAATTGTGTGCTTAAATAATATAAATTAATTGCTACTGGTATTCTGCAATGGAAGAAACATTAAAATAAGAATAGAAATGGGATGACACGATTGATTTTAAATAGTTGATTTGTAGGTTGAATTGATTAGATAGCATGTGAATTGCATGTGATGCATTCATTAGATTAATTTGTTCAAAATTGGGTAAACGGATTTCAAGTTAACCNCATTCTGCAATGGAAGGAACGTTAAAATAATAATAGAAATGGGATGACACGATTGATTTTAAATAGTTGATTTGTAGGTTGAATTGATTAAATACCATGTGAATTGCATGTGATGCATTCATTAGATTAATTTGTTCAAAATTGGGTAAACGGATNTATTCTGCTATGGAAGAAACATTAAAATAAGACTAGAAATGGGATGACACGATTGATTTTAAATTGTTGATTTGTAGGTTGAGTTGATTAAATACCATGTGAATTGCATGTGATGCATTCATTAGATTAATTTGTTCAAAATTGGGTAAACGGATTTCAAGTTAACCATTTGTGAAAGTCAATATATTGTGTCACATCACAAATTCAAATTATTTTAAGTTAAAAATTCATCATGTGCACTACATACACACACGCACATTTTCTGTCCGGACACCTGACGTACCTCTACGTGCGGTGCAGGTTATTCCTGAGTTATTTTCAGGTTATTTCTGAGTTATTTTTAATAATCCCAAAATAACCCAGAAATAACCCAAAAGTAATGACCGCGAGTTATTTCTGGGTTATTTCGGGATTATTGAAAATAACCCAGAAATAATCTGAAAATAACTTATGAATATACTGCGCCGCACGTAGAACTACGTCAGGAGTCCGCACAGAAAAATTTTTGCACACACACACACACACACACACAAACGTGCAAGTATTAAATTTAGTAAATATTGCTATTATTAGGTTTTCTAAAATAAAATACATCTCTTTTGATGTATAGATGTATGTGCAAATATTAAGTTTTAGGTATTAGATATATAAATAGGTAGGAATTATGTAAAAAGTACGAAAATTTTCCAATAAGTTTAAGACCAAGTTATTTTTTTAATATATAATGTATCGATTATATTAACTTTAAGAGATCTAAGATATTCATAATTATTTTAGTTGTGATGCATCCTAGAAAAACTCGGTTAATCATGCTTCAATTCCAGAGCTTTTTGAGCTAAGAGACAATTCCAAATATGAATTCATAATCATCTAAGCTCCGATTTCATCAAACTTATAATCGAACCGTGCATCTCAACAATACGAACCCAACGACTCCAAACTTGGTCTATCAAGCCTGAATCAAGTCTTTCAGTTGCAATTGGAGGCTTGGGATAGTCGATTGAATGATAAAATGAATTTAAAATCTGATAAGCCAATAGTCACATCGAGTGTCTGGATGAAACAAATCAATGAGCCCAACATCACCCAATTTTAGACATCATTAAGGGACTTAAATATTCATAAAATATCATCCAATTAAGATAATCACTCTAAGTTATTCGATGGAGTGGTCTGGATTCATGCAATATTTACGGAGGATAGCACTATATAAATCTATAAATAGACCACCAATTTCATCATGAAGGGGAACCTGAACCTAGAAGAAAAAGCTGAAGGAGCTCCAAGCTCCTGAGGGTTTCTGAGTTGCACCACCGCCAAACTGGCGTCGACTAGCCGCCGCCACCAACAAGCCGCTACCACCGCTAGACCACCGTAGTTGCTGCCCAACCATCCCTACTAAGCCACCACCGCTGCCAGAACACCGCTATCACAGGTTCAACATTGCTTTGCCACCACTATCATCACAGGACCCCATCATTGCTAAACCACCTTCATCCCACTAATGGCGCTACTGCTACCACAGTAGCCTAACTAACAACGCTGCTGTCACCATATTCCCTTGGCCAATAGTTCTGCTGCCACCACTATGCCTTTACTGAATCACCATCGTCAGATATGACTATCTCTATACCATCATATCTTGGCTAATACTGACAGACCACAGTCATTGTTATTGGAACTTGATACCCTGCAAACTAAGTTGTTATTGCTATCATTACCAGACCACTACTACCACTATCGAGTCATTATCATCAGTTGTGCTACTATCATTCTACACTATCATTATCGAGCCAACATCATCGTATGACAATTCTTGTCAACCCATTGTCAAGCTAGAGGTCAATTTTCAGGTAACCATAATACCAAACAATTATCATCAAACTTCCATTGTCGGGCTACTACCACGAGCACTGTAAGGTTGCCATTACAAAACCAACAATGTTAGGCCATCACATTTATGTATGTCCACCTTCATCAAGCTATTATTGCTATGTCGGACCATTACCAGACCATCATCACTAGCCTGCCTCGATTACTGGAACACCATCATGCATCTATTGTCATTTTTGGATCATCATTAACACAACCCAACCACTAATATTATTTCCATCATTAGAGCCACCACTGCTTAATCATCATCATTGGTATGACTGCGGGTCGTGATCGCCTCCAACATGATCTATTCGATGAGGTCAATCAACATTGCTTTCAAAGGAAGAAACTTTCCTTATTGAAGGGTCATGGGCTTTCATTATCTCCAACTTGGTATATCCGACGAGGTTGGGCAACATCCTTTTTAGGGAAGTTAGTTGCTTTGTCATAGGATCATGAACCTTGATTTCCTTAAACCTAGCTTGTCTAATGAGATCGGTCGACACCTCTTTCTAGAAAAGATAGTTTCCTTGTAATAAAACTACAAGCCTAAATCACCTCCAATATGGTCTCTCTGATGATTCCAGTTAACACATTTTTCAAGAAAAGATAGCTTCCTTGTCATAAGATCATAAGTATTGATTTCTTCCAACATGTTCTATTCAATGAGATTGATAAACACATTTGTTTAAGGGAAGAAAATTACCTCCTTTTAGAATCATGGTCTTAATTGCCTCCAATCTGGTTTATTGGTTGAGGTTGGTCAACACCTCTTTCAAGGGAAGGCACTTGTCTAGCCATAAGATCACCGGTCTTGATCACCTCCAACGGGATCTATTTAAAGTAGCCAGTTAACACCTTTTCAAGGGAAGATAGATGCCTTGTCATAGGTCTATGAGCTTTGATCTTATCCAACCCATATGTCTGATAATGTCAGTCAACGCCTTTTTGAAGAGAAAATAATTGCCCCACAATAGGATTACAAGCTTTGATTTCCTCCAATCTGGCCTAATTGATGAGGTTAGACACACTTTTTAAGAGAAGATAATGGCCTCATCTAGGATAATGGGCTATGATCACTTTGAAGTTTGATCGATTCAACAAAAGCATAAATTTGCAAGGGAAGTATTTGGCTTTGTCGTCTGGAATGCAAGCTAGAAGTAGGAGAGGAGTGCCCTCCATAGCCCTTAATAGAGGGTATTTATAAATTCAAGAGAAGGAGAAAAGAGGAGAAATTTGGAGGAAAAAATTTGAAATTTATGGAAAACATTAAATTAATTAGCCCCGTATATGCTTTTCTTTTTTAAAAATAGTGCAAAATTTGAAAAGCATCTCCAAAAAATCAAAAAAAGGCTAAAAAATCTTTGATTCCTGCACCGCTGGAGCACACATGCATTTCACTGACCAATTGGTACATGCAAAAGCACATCGTTAGCGTGTTGACACATGCTCAACTAGAAGGCACGCACGTGCTGATAGATCATTGTTGCTAGTGCTAAACTACTATCATCTTTCCTCTGTCGCATCTTTACCACTAGAGCTCGACCAACAACATGACCGCTGTCAAACCACCATCGTCGAACCACTGTCATTTGATCACCACCATCACTAGACCACCACAATTTCCATAATTAAACCGCCACCATTTGGCTGACGCTGCTACCGAACCATCATCATTTAGTCAATATTCCCGCCAAACCACTGCCATAGGTCCATTGCTACTCGTCCATCACCATCGTCATCATTAGACTACCGTTGTCACCATGGGACCACCACCTTCAAGATGCAACCACTGCTGGATCACTGCTATCTAGCCGCCGCCTCTCCCAATTCAATAATGTCCAATCACCATTGCCATTTTCACTGAATCAAACACCTGTTCGGGCTCAAAATTCATGTTGGGTCGCATTTGTACACAACATCATTACTACTAGTGACGGTACTCTATACAACCCATTCGCGACAACTTGCCTTTGTCGTGGTGATTTCTGACATTCCTGACGTTAATTTCATCTTTTTGGATGAATATTGTGGTTTTTTTTGTGAGTTGCGACCCTTAAGAGAAGGTTTGCACTAACACCAAAGGAGCATGTACATCTCTCATTTCCTTGAAGATCATTATTTTATGTACATAATTTATTGAAAATTGTATATATATTTTCAATGTCTTTGACAACAACATCTAAAAATATGGGGCAATTGATACACCATAAAAATTATTTTTATCGTTGTTGACCTCACTTTTTGTTGAGGTCTAGAAATTTCTTTAGTAGCCTAGGTCTAGCCATAGGACTTTCCTANTTTCATGTAAATCCGTTGAGAATCGAGTGAGATATTGACGTTTGAAGTTGGACGGTTNAATTATTTTAATTGTGATGCATCCTAGAAAAACTCGTTTAATCATGCTTCAATTCCAGAGCTTTTTGAGCTAAGAGACAATTCTAAATATGAATTCATAATCATCTAAGCTCCGATTTCACCAAACTTATAACCGAACCGTGCATCTCAACAATTCAAACCCAACGACTCCAGACTTGGTCCAACCCGAGTCCTATCAAGCCTGAATCAAGTCTTTCAGTTGCAATTGGAGGCTTGGGATAGTCGATTAAATGATAAAATGAATTTCAAATCTGATAAACCTATAGCCAAATCGAGTGTCTAGATGAAACAAATCAATGAGCCCAACATCACCCAATTTTAGACATCATTAAAGCACTTAAATATTCATAAAATATCATCCAATTAAGATAATCACTCTAAGTTATTCAATGGAGTGGTCTGGATTCATGCAATATTTACGGAGGATAGCACTATATAAATCTATAAATAGACCACCAATTTCTTCATGAAGGGGAACTTGAACTTGGAAGAGAAAGCTGAAGGAGCTCCAAGCTCCTGAGGGTTTTTGAGTTGCACCACCGCCAAACTGGCGTCGACTAACCGCTGCCACTAACAAGCCGCTACCACCGCTAGACCACCGTAGTTGCTGCCAACCATCCTTACTAAGCCACCACCGCTGCCAGAACACTGCTATAACAGGTTCAACATTGCTTTGCCACCACTATCATCACAGAACCCCATCATTGCTAACCCACCATCATCCCACTAATGGCGCTACTGCTACCACAGTAGCCTAACTAACAACGTTGTTGTCACCATATTCCCTTGGCCAATAGTTCTGCTGCCACCACTATGCCTTTACTGAATCACCATCTTCAGATATGATTGTCTCTATACCATCATATCTTGGCTAATACTGACAGACCACAATCATTGTTATTGGAACTTGATACCCTGCAAACTAAGTTGTTATTGTTATCATTACCAGATCACTACTGCCACTATCGAGTCATTATCATCAGTTGTGCTACTATCATTCTACACTATCATTATCGAGCCAACATCATCGTATGACAATTCTTGTAAAGCCATTGTCAAGCTAGAGGTCAATTTTCAGGTAAGCATAATACCAAACAATTATCATCAAACTTTCATTGTCGGGCTACTACCACGAGCACTGTAAGGTTGCCATTACAAAACCAACAATGCTAGGCCGTCACATTTATGTATGTCCACCTTCATCAAGCAATTATTGCTATGTCGGACCATTACCTGACCATTATCACTAGCCTGCCTCGATTACTGGAACACCATCATGCATCTATTGTCATTTTTGGATCATCATTTCCACAACCCAACCACTAATATTATTTCCATCATTAGAGCCACCGCCGCTTAATCATCATCATTATAAGACTGTGGGTCTTGATCGCCTCCAACATGATCTATTCGATGAGGTCAATCAACACTTCTTTCAAAGGAAGAAAGTTTCCTTGTTGTAGGGTCATGGGCTTTCATTACCTCCAACTTGGTATATCCGATGAGGTTGGTCAACATCCTTTTTAACGGAAGTTAGTTGCTTTGTCATAGGATCATGAACCTTGATTTCCTTAAACCTAGTTTGTCTAATGAGATCAGTCGGCACCTCTTTCTAGAAAAGATAGTTTCCTTGTAATAAAACTACGAGCCTTAATCACCTCCAACATGGTCTTTCTGATGATTCCAGTTAACATATTTTTCAAGGAAAGAAAGTTTCTTTGTCATATGATCATAAGCATTGATTGCTTCCAACCTGCTTTATTCAATGAGATTGATAAATACATTTGTTTAAGGGAAAAAAAATTACCTCCTTTTAGAATGATGGTCTTAATTGCCTCCAATCTGGTTTATTGGTTGAGGTTGGTCAACACCTCTTTCAAGGGAAGGCACTTGTCTAGCCATAGGATTTTAACAAATCTCAAATACTTGCTAGATCATATTTGTTTTTATAATATGAATGATGAAAGATTAGAATGCTAAAAAAAAGTAGCTAAAATATTATAAGAAAACAATGTTCTTATGATGACAAAAAAAAGAATGTTTTTATGTTGATGATTATAATCAATGATACTCACTATGAGAAAATATTTACATAGCGTACAAACTATAGTTGCGTCAGAACTTTTCTGACACAAAATGTCTGTGTTGGCTTTGCATCTGTTTTACGATGAGCTTTTTTAATAATGAGGTATGTGTTGTCGTATGCTGACACAATAACAACTTTTTTTCGATAGTAGTAGTGACATTATTCATCGTTATATTTGTCACTTAATAGCGTAGGAATTTGAAAATGCTATGGCCGATGCAAATTACGTAGCGTCGGAAAAGAACCAAAGAAAATCTATCATCTACTCATTAAAATCTAATCATATGCCTTCCAGTTCATTCATGCTCTCCACCATTCTTTTATTTTCTCTAAAAACCCTCATTTTTTTGCAAATCGACCTACCGACGACCTTGCAACTATGGCAAATCTTTGTATATGAGCATTTCTCTGAAGTAATTTTGTATTTTTCCAGCATTTTGTCCAATCATTTGTTTTTTGTCTTCCTAATTATTTCATTTTGCTTTAGTTTTATGTATTAGGGTTTAGTTATGCCTTAGGGGTGTTTGGTTGCATGTAAGAATTTGGGTTAGTGGGATTTAGTTAATCTTAAAATTATAAATCTTTTAAATCTTATCTACTCTCCCCAAGGAATTATTAAAGTCGGATTTAACTCAAATTGAAGGCAAAAGTTTGGCCCTCAATTTTCAAAATTCATAAATCTCAAAAACTCTTGCATTTTTGTATTTTTATATTTACTTCTAGTATTAAGGATATACACAAGAATAGAGAAGGAGAAAAATCAATTAGGGAAGCACAAACAAATTTTATTATTCTCAATATGAGAGGAATTTATATCATTTTTTCTAATGGAGAAACTTACCCCATTTTTTCAAATTCATAATGTTTATTTTTTTATAGATGTAAGAGAATCTCACTAACAATAATTTCTAAAGTAACTACTCAATTTAACTTAATATAAGAACAAATCATATGTTAATATCATATCATTCTCCTAACTATACTTTGAGTTATGAGTGTCTAGGGCGAATTGGAGAGTTTTACAATAAGAAAAGTATAGAAACACATGATTTAATGTGAAAAAACCTGAGAATGGGAAAAAAACAAGGAGCCATACCACACGAAGAAATCCATTATCACTATGGAGTCCACATAAGGGAGCAATCACATCAGAAGGACAAGGTCAAAGGGATTGTGCATGAAGGGGCACTTATTGAGCCACTGGTTGAAGGTCCCCAACTAAAGAAACATTAGACGAAAGGTGGGAAGGTCATCCTGGCCTACCTATTCAACATCCTTGTTTGAAGCATCCTACTGAGAGGATATTGATTAAAAGGATGGATGTTCAAAATGAATGAGATTGTGAAGCGAAATCATAAACTTGTCTCAAGATTGGATGTTTGACAAACTTCACTAAGAGGAACCTCACACGGGGAAGCTTTTGGTGGAGTAGATGGTATGGTCGTGAAATACCCTAGATTTTGAGCTGAAAATTAAGGCTAGACAGTGGGGATGGGGGGTTGAAGATTATTCGAATGAGCTTAGGATCACTGGAATTAGGGTTTGAAAAAATTTTGGCAGAGTTTCCCTAGGGTTTTTGTATCTCTTCTTCTTGGTCGTGGGGTGGTGGTGTATTTATAGGAAGGGAAAGGGTGGCCAAATAGGCAAGCTGAGGTGTGCAATATATTGTTGAGGTTGAGGGCTGACAAGGGCAAGAACCTAATTGAAATGAAACACATTGGAGGGGTAGAATTGTGAGTTTTGACCACGGTGGCTCCCTTGGGTATGGTTTTTTCCAGTGACTAAGGCGGCCGGTCAGGCCAAGGTTGGTGGCTAGGTGGCCCAAGGAGGCCAGGGGTGGAGAATGATGAAGTCAATTGGGTTGTGCCAAGTGGCTAAGGGTGGATCAAAGGGGAATGGGGTTTAGGCCTCTTTTGGGTTTGACTTGGGTTTATCCCACGGAAATGGCTTGGTTCACCTCCCCATGGTGGCTGGTGTGGTGTTTTTGGGTTCAATCCAAGAAGTCACATCCAAGGGCTTAGAGTTTGAACCTAGGCTTGACATGAAGAATGGGAGGGTAAGGCAAAGTTTGTGATGCTTGAAAGTTGGTCCTTCTCTTACCACTTAAGGCATGGTGGACTTCCCTATGACTCACATGTCTCAGATGTGGCTTTGGGGAGGCTCCATGGCTTGCATGTGGCTTGACCAAGTTTCATGAAAAATGATTTAGGAATTTTGAGGATTTTAGTGAGGTGTTGGTGGAAATTCAAATTTGGATGAATTTAATCATGCATGGTGTGGTGTATAGTTTGGTTTGATTAAATGGATGATAGGAAGGATTTGTGACGTGGGCATTGGGCTTTTAAAAGGAATAAAAAGTTTGGGCTTGAGCTCTTGGGTTTTTAAAATTTTTTAGGGTAGGCTTTTAAAGTTGGCTTTTAAATTTAATAGTGGCGGGCTAGATGAAGAATTGTCATGGAAGAGAATTTATTTTGGGCTTAAATGTGATGAAATTGAGTTTTGAATATTTTTATGAGAGTTTGTGGCAAATTGGGAATTTTTTTTGGTATTTGGGGCATTTTGGAAATTTTTTAGAAAATTGATCAATTTTAGGAAATGTGGGTGAGTTGGGCAATTTGAATAATTTGAGATGGGCTAGGATTTTTTTTTTTGTAAGAAATTTGGAATTTGGAGAATTTTGGGTATTTTTGGGTTTTAAAGGTATTTTGGTAATTTTGGGAGAAATTGGGGCTAAAAGGCAAAAGTTGGATATTTTGGTAGCTCACTGTGTATGCTTTCGAAGATGGGGAGGATCCAGTCAACACCGACGTAGATAGGTAGGATAGGTCGGAAATTAGGGGTATTTTTTTATTTAAATAATTATAGAAACTTCAAAAATCCATGACAGTGTAGAAAAATGCTAAAAGTAAAATAAAAATACTCCTGTGCTTAGTGAACAGAGAATGGCAGTGTGGACTAAAAATAAAATATATTTGTTTAATATTTATTTTTAAATTAATTTAACACTATGGTATTTCCTTAAAAAATAAATAATTAAATATTAATCCTAAAATGTGAAATTTGGAGGGTTCATTCCTCACATACTTAAGGACGCTCTCTGATTTTTCCGAAGTTAGAGGACACGTCTAAAATTGTAAACCCTAATTTTCAAAGTAAATCACCCTTATTCTGATTAGAATAATTATAAAAAATGAAATATAAGTTAGAAAATTATAAAAAATTGTCTAGTAGGCTCACTGTGGTTAGAGGAATTTAGAAAAAAACAAAAATTAAATTTCAAAAATTTAAAATATATTTTTCTATTTAAAAACTAAGAAATTTACCAAAATTAAGAAAAATGTAAATAAATTAAAAAAAACAACAAAATAACCCCAATTGAAGGAAAAGGTTTTAGAAAGTCTGTGTAGAAATTTCATCAACATAACAATTTTTTTAATGAAAAAAAGTGTTTTTAAGTAAATAAGGATTTCAAATTGAAATTATTATAAAAATAAAATTAAAAATAATAAAAATTATAAAAAGTAATTTAGAGTGTTCCTTAAGCCTAGAGCTACTTCAAAAAAAAAATAATGGAAGTTAAAATAAAAAAAAGTTATTTTTAGCATATTTTATTAATTAAATATTAATTAAAAATACAAAAAAAACCTAAATATGTCAAAATATCATAAATCAATTCCTGAATGAAAAAAATAACTTTAAAATTTTTTATAAATCTTTGGGATTATAAAAATGTATTTTCAGTAATTAAATGCATTTTTCTATATTTTTTACTAAAATAATTATAAAAAATAAAAAAAAACTCAAAAAAATATGGAATTAATTTCTATAGGTTTTATGAAGTCAAATGGATTAAATAAAAATATAAAAAATAATTTTCAAAATAAATTATATTTTCTATTTATTTATTCATTAAAAATTAACTAAAAATAATAATAATTAAAATATAATTCAAAAAATTATAAAAAAATTGGATTGAGTGATCCTCTGACCTATGTAAACCTCTCAAAATTTTCCTAAGGATAAAAAGTATGTTTTAAATTAATAAATGAATTAACATTGAAAATTCTTATGTTTAGACTAAAACAATTATAAAAAAATAAAATAGATATCAGAAAAATACAAAAAAAATCTTTGATATTTTAATTAACCCATGAGTAGCAAACCAGCAAAGTTTCAAAATCATTTGAATCTAATTAAAGGAATTATGAAATAAAGAACCCTAGGGGTTAAGATGGTAATCATGAAAATTTTAGTCCTAATTAAAATTTTAGGTCAAGCCAAAGAGTAAAATAGTAATATCGATCATAATTGATTCTCTAGGATGATTGAAATATAAAGGGTTAAAAGGCAGAAACAAATTCACATTATTGCCTACAAAATGGTAAAATTGCAATTAATCAAATTGTTATAATTTGGAAGACAAGTACATTGGATGATTCTAATGTGAGGGGGATGAAATAAGAAGACAATAATTAACTAAATTGAAGACTAGATTAATGGTTAGACATAATTCAATCGTTCAATAAGAATCAATTCATTTCACTGAACTTTTTAAAATGACAAATCTGCACAAAAGATCTAAGAACTTGGTGGTGAACTAGGATTAATCTAAAACTATCTAAAGGGATTAGAAAAGAAAAAAAATAACTTATCTTAAGCACTACCAACTCACTTAAATGATTGGGCTCACCCTTGGGGTGACCATCCATCCAAACCTCAAACATAATAAGACAAGTAACTCCTAGCCTACTCATGGGTTAATTAAGATATATACTAAACACAACTTAAAAACATCATAATTCACCCTAGGACGATCAATTCAACAATCGAGTAACATTGGAATGAACTTAAAATGATTCAGGAGATCACAAGTTTGTTTAGAGTTATCCTTTGGATATTCTTGGTAGATTCTAGATATTTTAGAGGACCTTTGAGCCTGCTACAGTTTGTTGAAGAACATTGTATTCAAAATACAACAACAACTAAATCAACATAAAATTCTTAAAGACCCACCAAGTTATGACTCGGGGTCTGATAATCTAGAAATTAATAGAAAATACCCCAACTCTACTCATCCTACATTAATAACCCAACACTCAAGGGTATGGGCCTTGGATAAAGTGTCTAAACCATTGTGAGAAACTATGGATATTTGGTAAAACCACGTATGGATCATCTGACTGTGTAAGTCTAAAGTTCAGGTGGAATGGCAGTGACGACATTGCTTATGGATGTTTAAAGTGGGACTTTAGAATAATATCTCCTACTCGCGACGACCTTCGGAGAGGGGATAGGACCGACGATACAATTCAACAACCCTTGGTAAGAATTGCCCCTTACATTTTTAAGTTTTTGGTACTTTAGTCCGATCAGGATAATTAACTTGTGGACAATTTAAATTTTCTAAAATATATTAAAATATAATCAAAATATGATTTTCTCAAAATATCACTACTTTTGACTGCTAAATAAAACTTTTTATGTATAAAAATGTAAAAGAGTATTGACTGCAAAATTATTGACGTCCGCTATTTAATCATCTTGACTATGCTAGAACATGCCTTCTTGAGATTGATTGGTCGGTAGATCCTATCTAAGGTTAGAAGCACACAACCCAGCTCTGAGCCTTCAACTTTACTAATTTCTTACACCAAGACTCGATCTTCTATATGTGTCATGTAGTTTTACATACTTGAACTTTCCATTCACATTACTTAAAGTTTGTGAACACTAATCTACTATAATTATGGTACTGGCCCCTTTTGCAGCAATAGCAAAGGCTCAAGTATGCATTACATTTACAACATTTTTACTACGGTAATCTCTTTTATTGCACTTTACTTTTGCATTTAATTAAATGCAAGATCTCCAGGATAGAAAATAGTTGTCGGTTTACCTAGGATGGATCACTATAAAACCTAAACACATTCCTTCTAATTAACTAGATTAACAAAAATTGAAAGAAAAATATAAGACATAAAATACTAAACCTAGAGTAGCTAACAACAAGGAGCTTGGAGCAAGCCGAAGCAAATGGAAGACGACTATCTATAACAACAAAACAAATCTACATCCACTAAACTTTTCCTAGAATTAAAAAATAAGTTATAAGACTTTGAGGTAGCTCGTCTAGCACGACTTAAATCCTCAATTTATTTTTAGACATTTGTACAATCATGTTGTGCGATCTAAGCCCTAGCTCGCTTTAGGCTCCTAAGTTGTCAAACAATACGACATAAACCCTCCTATCCTTCCAGGCTATTTGCATGTTCGGTATTATGTAAACGTAAGTCCAAAATAATAAAATTGGCAAGATGAAACATCAAAATAAATATCTTTTTCAAAATTGAAGTCAAACAATAAGATAGTCTAGGAAGTCACTGTGGTTCTCCTCAGGATTCTTGACATCCCTTTTTTTCTTCCTTTAGATTATTAAAATAAACTGTTCATATTTTGATTTATTCTCAATTTGATTTTCCATGTCCTACCTTGAAATTCTAAACTTTGAAATTCTTGGAGATAAATGTCTCTGATTATCATCGAGAGTGTTCTCAGGTGACTTCAGTCATTTGAGATGTAATTAACTGTAAGGGTTTTCCTCTATAGGGAGTTTTAGAACCCAAGTAATATAAACCCAATCTAATATCTATATTATATAGAAAATTTTTCAGTCAACATAAAATGTTTTCGCAGACCAAATGACTCTCATAAATTCATTAGTTTATTTAATTGAGCATCAATATCAAGTAATGTGTCTATTCCTCGGGATAGGTGCATCTCTTGTGGAGTTGTGCTAATTTATTTAAACTATTAAATGAATGAAATNCAAAATGAAGGTAAAAGTATAATTTCTAAAGATGGATGCTGGTGATGATGCTATCCATAGTATTAAGTATTGTAACTCCATCAAATGATACATAACCAATATGCTCACATAATCATATTTTATTTGATTATTTTAAGATTGATATTAGTTTTACTCTTATTCTAAAATTTGTAAGTGAATGAGAGTAAGAAGTCTCTCATTCCTTAATGATCAAATTACATCTCTCCTCTTCATATAATGAGTAAAAGCTAGTCCTACCATTATAACCTAACAAACATAGAACAATCAACAAAGGAAAGAAATACAACTTAATAAGAAAGGAATAAACGAGAATAAATCTAAAATAAGAAACTAATAATTCCACACTCTCCCTCAAGCTGGGGCATAAATGTTATAAAGACCCAACTTGGTACTCAAATCAGTGAAGTTGCCTGCAAGTACAGATTTAGGGAGTGTATCTTTCGATTATGGTTGTATGAAATTTCAGTTCAAAAATTGCTGTGTTAGAGACCATTGTTTACTTCTTGCTCCTTCATGTGACAATTTTCCCAGCCATGGGAACAATACCCAGAGGTGGATCTTCTTTCTACGAGTTCACTTGTCCAACAAACATCAGTGTCCACATATACCCTTGTTAACATATTTCTTAAATAATAATCCTCTCTCAGAAGATTTCTTAAGAAACTTTAATATTCAATAAATTACCTTCAAATATTTTTCATTTTTATTTTTTATGTGTTGATTAAAAAACTGACAGAATAAGCATTATCAAGTCTAGTGTGTGAACAGTAGATAATTTTATCAATCTCTGGTATCTACCTTCTTCCACTAATATCTTCTCTCCCTGAGTATAATGATTTGTTGAAATTCATAGGAGTCTCAACTAATTTACACACCCACATTCATGTTTCCTTTAAGAAGACTAGGATGTACCATCTTTGGGATATAATAATATTTGGATGTGGTCACTTCATGCCCATAGTATAACATTGCTTCTAGATCCTTAATTTCACATTCAATAGCAAGAACCTTCTTAATCTTTACAATCGTTGTGTCGTCATTAACTGAAAGGATCATATCTATATAGAAAATGTGTATAGCTTTCTTAACTNCGTGGTCACTTCATGCCCATAAAGTATAACATTGCTTCTAGATCTTTAATTTCATATTCAATAGCAAGAACCTTCTTAATATTTACAATCGTTGTGTCGTCATTAACTGAAAGGATCATATCTATATAGAAAATGTGTATAGCTTTCTTAACTCCTTGTGTAAGCTTTGTGAACAGTGTATGATATATGTTGCATTGAATATCCCCATTAGATTTCGTACTACTGATAAAATTGTCAAACCAAGTCATTGGAGATTGTTTGAGATCATAAAGTTATTTCCTTAGTTTACAAATTTGATGTTTGCTCGAGTCATTTTTCACTCTTAATTGAATCTCCATATACACATCTTCATTAAATTCTATGTTCAAAAATGCATTCATGATATCAAGTTGATGCAACTCACACTCTTTATTCACTGCCAACAAAAAAGAACTCTTAAAATGTTTAATTTAGCCACTGGAGCAAAGGCTCTTAATAGTTTATCCCAAAAGAACGAGTGAAATATCTGGCCACTAACCTTGCATTGAACCTCTCAATCATCCCATCTGCTTTGTACTTGACATCAAAAACACATTTGCATCTAACATGTATCTGGAGAAAGTTTTGTATGGTTCCATGTGTCATTTAGCTCAAGTGTTTGGATCTTTTCTTCAACTATTTTTTTCATTACGAACTTTAAAGTGTCTCATAAATAGACTTGAGTATATACACATTATCAGGATTGCATACAAAGACTTTATAAGTTGATGATAACTTCTCGTAAGTAACATACTACTAGATAGGATAATTTGTGCAATTTTTCTTGTCTCCTCCACTGAATTCCACTCCCTTGGAGCCACGGAGATGGGTGAATTCAAAGTTGGTTGTAAACAGTCTTGTGGTTGTATATCGTTTTTATTCTGCTCAGTGGGATTATTTCTCCTAGTATACACACAGAATTCCTTGTTGTCAGTATAAGGTTGGATGTTCTCAAGTAGTGAAACTTCAGAGATAGGATGGTTATAGGGAATGAAAAAAAGTTGTGATGACTCTAGATCAGTGTGCATATCCCGAGTAGTATAAAAAACAGAATAGATTGTGATGACTCTAGGTCCGTATGGGTATCCAGAGTAGTATCGCTAGCTTGATATTCAATCGGAATCTCCCCTGAATACAAATTTGGGGTAGTAGGGCTGGTTTTCAAAGAAAGCAACATCCATAGAGATATTATGTTTGATAATGGCAGAAAAACACTTACATCTCTTTTTGTTAGAAGCATATCCCATAAAGATATATTTGATGGATTTTGGGTCAAGTTTTGTGTGGCTTTGTTAGTGAATGTGAACATAAAAAATATAGCTAAATATTTTTTAGAGGAAGATGGGAAAAGAAGGCTCTGACATGATATTTTTTTATCCCAACATCGAGAGGGGCTTTGAATTCAAGGACCCTACTTGGCATTCTATTAATGAGGTAAGTGGTTGTGAGTACGGCCGCTCCCAAGAAAACTTTTGGGATATTGTGAGAAAGCATTATAGAACTACTAACCTCAAGAAAGTGTTTATTCTTCCTCTCAGCTATCTCACTTTATTGCGGAGTTTCAACATAGGAGTTTACAATGATGATATCATTCTTTGCACAATAAGGTCCAAGAATAGAGTTGAAGTATTCTTTTGCATTATCAGTTTCGAGAATCTGATTTTTAAATTTGAAATAAGTGAAATCATGTTATAAAATGACTGAAAGATTTGTGCAAGTTCCATTTTTTCCTTCCAGAGGAATATCCAACTAGTTTTAGTGTGGTCATCACTAAAAGAGATCAATCATCTAGCTCCATTAACTGTTTTCAATTTTGATGGTCATCAAATATTACTGTGGATGATAGAGAAAAGATGTGAGGTTTTACATTGAGACTGAGGATCAACATGAGTCTCATGATGAGTATGTTTAGTCAATTGATAATTTTCATACTGATAAAATAGTAAATTTTTATTGATAAAGAGATGAGGGTATAATTTTGCAACAATGANTTTAGCTCAAGTGTTTGGATCTTTTCTTCAACTATTTTTTTCATTACGAACTTTAAAGTGTCTCATAAATAGACTTGAGTATATACACATTATCAGGATTGCATACAAAGACTTTATAAGTTGATGGTAACTTCTCGTAAGTAACATACTACTAGATAGGATAATTTGTGCAATTTTTCTCGTCTTCTCCACTGAATTCCACTCCCTTGGAACCACGGAGATGGGTGAATTCAAAGTTGGTTGTAAACAGTCTTGTGGTTGAATATCGTTTTTATTCTGTTCAGTGGGATTATTTCTCCTAGTATACACACAGAATTCCTTGTTGCCAATATAAGGTTGGATGTTCTCAAGTAGTGGAAATTTAGAGACAGGATGGTTATAGGGAATGAAGAAAAGTTGTGATGACTCTAGATCAGTGTGCATATCCAGAGTAGTATAAAAAACAGAATAGATTGTGATGACTCTAGGTCCGTATGGGTATCCAGAGTAGTATCGCTAGCTTGATATTCAATCGGAATCTCCCCTGAATNCAAAGGTTCTAATCATGAATAAGCTTACGATAGAAAGTAGGTTGCAATTTAATTGGGGAACATATATCATAGATGGAAACTGAATATCTTTGAAGACTTTCACTTTTCATTTCCCAACAATCTTGGAGCAAGATCTATCTACAACTNAAAGCAGGTTGCAATTTAATTGGGGAACATATATCATAGAAGGAAACTGAATATCTTTGAAGACTTTCACTTTTCATTTCCCAACAATCTTGGAGCAAGATCTATCTACAACTCTAAAAAATTTGAATAAAGTGAATGCATGGTAGTTAGTGAGAGCATGGATGTCTCCAGGCATGCAATCAGAATCATCTGTCTATTATTCAAGGTAAAAATCTTCCATTGTCAGCAAGATAGGAGAAGAATGGTGTATCATCAAGCTGGTAGGTCGTTGTAATAATAACAATATAAAAATAATACTAATAATTATCTAAATAAAAAAATCACAGGTAACGACACCTGCACAGCAGGTGTCATTCGAGTGAGATGGGAGGGTTAAGATAAGGATTTTTCCGTCTTATTTCATTTGAATTCACACACACACAGAGCAAAAAAAAGCGTGAGAGAGACGGGGGGCAAGTGAGAGCGAGAAGTGAGGTAGAGGAAGAAGAGAAGGAGAAGAAAGAAGNCGTTAAGATAAGGATTTTTCCATTATATTTCATTTGAATTCACACACAGAGAGCAAAAAAGAGCGTGAGAGAGACGGGGGGCAAGTGAGAGCGAGAAGTGAGGTAGAGGAAGAAGAGAAGGAGAAGAAAGAAGTGTTTGATGAGGAGGAAGGAGAGCAATAGAGGGAGAAGGAGGAAGAGGAGTAGGTTACTTGTAATTAAGCCAAAGAGATAGGAGGGAGCTCTTAAAGCTTTTTTTACGCACGTAGAAGGCTAGAGCGCCCCTAACTGAGCGAAGAAGAGAGAGGGGGAGGCATTCGTGCCCTAACAGAGCCGTAGAAGAGAAAGGAGAGCTCGTGCAGCTTGTTGGAAGCTTGATCGAGAGCTGAGAGAGGAAAAAGGTGGCGGGTTCTCCCTGTCGTGCCACTCGTCGAGAAAGGAGGAGGCGGGTCTTCCAACTTGTGTGGCTCGTAGAGGAATGAGGAGGGGCTCAAGCAGCTGTTTGAGGCTCAAACAAGAATTGAGTGAGGAAGAAAAGGGAATCGCAGAACCTTGAATGTGGGAGCTTTGCGTGTAGTAGCTCTGCTTGTGTGAGGGGGGCTCGACCGAACCCGTAATAGGCACAATTCTACTCGGCTCGAATGGGTTAGGGAAGGCAAAAGGGTTTAAAAGATAAAGTATTAAATTTATTTAAGTTATTAATTGTAAATGTTGATTCTTACAATCATAGGAGATTGACGAGGGAGCTAACGCAGAAAAAGAGAGGAAAAACTTCAGGTAAAAAAGTTTAATTTGCAAAAATTAATTAATATTCTTCTTATTAATTAATGTTAAAAAAAATTAACAATACTAAATTTAAAATTTAGATATAGATAGCTTGATGTTAAGTAGGTTTGTAAAAAAAGAAAATGATAAAAGCTTTAACATAAAAATTAAATTGTATATTTCTACATAGATATATTTATATATGTTTAGCTCGTGCTTATGCATATATATGTATATTTGCAATTTTTTATAGATAAATAAATAGCTAAGTAAAAAAGGAAATTATGGAACTAATGATAAAAAAATTAGAAGTAATAGGAGAGAAGATTAGCACTGAACAAGATGTTAATTACATTTAAATTATTATTATAGATGCACCAAAGAACTAGACTGCCCTGAGGAAAAGATTCGCAAACGACATTGTTGAGGTGGTAATGAGTTTTTATTTCGCAATAGTTCTATTTATTTATGTATGTTTTAATTGTTTCTAGATTTTAGTTTTTTTTTAAATGCAAAAGTTTGTCTTTTTAAATGTTGAATGCAAATTTTCTTTTAAAGTTTAAATGTAATNATGCAAAAGTTTGTCTTTTTAAATGTTGAATGCAAATTTTCTTTTAAAGTTTAAATGTAATATAAAATAAATAAAATATGATATATGCATGTATATGAGAGTCACCTCTGGATGATACTAGCAAAGAAATGCATTGTACATGCACAAAATAGAAATAAAAATGATTGTATATCCTCATGATTGGATGGAAAAAAGTTCAACGTATATATTTATAAAGAATACGTCTAGACGGTGACTCTCAATTATGAAGTGTAACTTAAATAAATGAAAGAAAATGAAATTTATTTTTTTTACTGCACAGTTTTTACTGTTACTGCACTTTGACAAAAATAGTTTAAAACGAAAATTATTATAATTTAAGAATATTTACCCATTAAGTAATTTTAACTCAAATCATAGTTGCTAACAATTTTACAAGAAAACTAATCGTAGATTAGATGAACCCCAGAGAGAACGTGTACAGGCGTCATGGAGCGTCAGCTAATAGGTATTATAATTTAATTTATTTTCTGTTTCAAATATAAATGTTTAAATATGAATAATATATTGTAAATATAAGTTTTTGTATAAAATGGCTCTTTTATGCGTTCAATTTATTTTATGTTAAGAAATGATATTGTTAGATAGGTTTCCTCAGTCCGACCATCGGTTCCCGCTTTGGTAATTCCAAGCTCACTAGGGCACTAAAAAAGTGATCATAAAAGAGTTATTAGGAAAATTATTAATATTTATTAAGACAATTAAAAAATAATTAAATGTTTAAGTTAATAATTTAAAATTCTGTTCTCAAGGCAAATGATTCCAATCCAAAAGATATAGATGAAAATGATAGAGATGTAAGAGGTATTGATCAGCAGAATCGAGTGCCTCCAACATGTAATGATCCTTCCTCCAGTGGTGATAGCGTCTCTATGGAAGCGTTTACTCGGATGATGGCCACAATGACAACTTATTCAAGGTTCTTAGACCCAGGTCAGTGATAGTGGAACAACTCAGATGGATAAATATCTAAAGCCGTTCCAGCACATTCAACCACCACTATACTCCAAAGCATGAGGGCCAATTAAGGCAGAGAACTGGTTATTGAGGGTAGAGGAAATCATTGAGGGTTTGTCATGTTCTCAAGAAAGGATGTCAAATTAGCTACTTTTTCTTTCAAGAGGGAAGTAGAGTAGTGACAAAACCAGCTTTAGGAGAAGTTTGGCGGACAACCCAGTAGTTAGATAAAGTGGGAGGACTCTGTGAAGACTTTTCATAACTAGTTTGTTCCTCTTTCAGCCAAGAGGAACAAACTAGTTATGAAAAATCTTCACAGAGTCCTCCCACTTTATATGTGGGAGCTCTGCGTGCAGTAGCTTTGCTTGTGTGAGGGGGGCTCGACCGAACCCGTAATAGGCACAGTTCTGCTCGGCTCGAATGGGTTAGGGAAGGCAAAAGGGTTTAAAAGATAAAGTATTAAATTTATTTAAGTTATTAATTGTAAATGTTGATTCTTACAATCATAGGTGATTGACGAGGGAGCTAATGCAGAAAAAGAGAGAGGAAAAACTTCAGGTAAAAAAGTTAAATTTGCAAAAATTAATTAATATTCTTCTTATTAATTAATGTTAAAAAAAATTAACAATACTNAGTTCATCAGACTGGTGCAAGGCGGCCTATCCCTTACACAGTAAGAAGTCGAATTCACAATGTTATCACAGTATACACCTCAGTTGATCCCAAATGCCAAAAAAAGTGTCACTGATTTCTCCCTGGATTGAAAGATGTCATTCGACAGCCTTTAATTTCACTTGGAATTGATGATTACTCAGTTTTTGTGGAGATGGTGAGGAGGATAGATATTGATTTACTGGTTACGCAAAGGCGTAGAAATTTTCAGAAGATGAGAGTAGATGACAGGTTTAGATCGAGACAAGCCACCCATTCCGTCCAGTCTAGACAGTCTTATACGAAGAAGCCTCGATTCAGCAACAACGGTACTCGTAGTGGCACTGGCAGCAGTAGCAACAGTATGATTACTAGTGCCAAGTGTGAAAGGGCACATAGAGGNAGAAAATGATAAAAGCTTTAACATAAAAATTAAATTGTATATTTCTACATAGATATATTTATATATGTTTAGCTCGTGCTTATGCATATATATGTATATTTGCAATTTTTTATAGATAAATAAATAGCTAAGTAAAAAAGGAAATTATGGAACTAATGATAAAAAAATTAGAAGTAATAGGAGAGAAGATTAGCACTGAACAAGATGTTAATTACATTTAAATTATTATTATAGATGCACCAAAGAACTAGACTGCCCTGAGGAAAAGATTCGCAAACGACATTGTTGAGGTGGTAATGAGTTTTTATTTCGCAATAGTTCTATTTATTTATGTATGTTTTAATTGTTTCTAGATTTTAGTTTTTTTTTNCTCCAGCTCCGAGTCAAGACCCTTCAGGGTGTGCAACCATGACTATATGCACTAACTCAGCAGGAAGCAAAGGATTCACCTGTCATCATTACAGGTATGTATTTATTTCAGCAGATTTGTCAAGTATTCATTTATATTGCTAGACTTTTATATTCAGCTTAATATAGGTTTCGCATTTTTCAAAACAATTTGGTCTAAACCTTATTTGATATTGGGGCATCACATTCATTTATCTCTGAAGAGTTTGTGAATTCTAAAGGATTGGAAGCTTTCAGAATCCTCAATATCTTATCTGTTATTCTACCTAATGGGTCTAGCATGATGGTAGATAGTTGTGTGAATCTGAAAATCTACGATAGAAGATTCAAGGAGAATTTGGTAGTACTACCACTTACCGAGTTCAAAGTGAATCTAGGGATGGATTCACTATTCAATCATTTCAAAATTATTGATTGCACAAAAAAATAGTTAAATTCAGTATCCCTGGAGAAGAAGAATTCAAGTTTGTAGGTGATCGAGGACTCATGTCTATGATGATACTCAGTTTATAGGCATATAAATTATTAGCAAAATGGTATCAAGGCTTTTTAGCTCAAGTCATCGATATTATGAAAGAACCAAAGAAATTAGAGAATACACCGATAGTAAAGGAGTATCCAGAAGTTTCTTAAATGATTTGTCAGGTTTGCCTCCAAGAAAAGAGAGATTTTCCGCAAAGAAATCTTGCATGAGGCACATTATTCAGGATATACAATACATCCAAGAAGCAACAAGATGTATCATGAGCTCAAGGGTTTATTCTAGTGGCCAAAGTTGAAGCAAAGTGTAGCGGAGTTCGTGGTAAAGTGTCCTACTTGTTAGATGATTAAGGTTCAGCATCAAAAGCCTAGTGGGTTATTGCAACCGTTGTCTATACCATATTGGAAATGGGAGGACTTGCTATGGACTTTGTGGCGGGGCTACCGAGATCAAGGATGGGTTGTGATGCTGCTTGGGTAATTATTTATTGTCTGATCAAGTTTACACATTTATTGTCTATCAGACAAATAGATGTTGTTGAAAAATTGACCAAAATTTATGTTAATGAAATTGTACGGCTGCATGGAGTACCAAAGTCTATTGTTTCAAATCCAGATGGTAGATTTATATTCAGACTGTGGAGGAAAGTTCAAGTGGCTTTGGGCATTCAACTGACATTCAGTACAGTTTTTCATCCCCAAACAGACGATCAATTGGAGGAACGATCTAAATATTGGAAGACTTGTTTCGCCTTTGTGTTCTTAATTTTGATGGAAACTGGAGATGCACGTACCTCTGATAGAGTGTCTATAATAACAGCTTCTAGACCATTATTGGTATGGCTCCTTATGAAGCCCTTTATGGACGAAAATGCAGGACACCTCTTTGTTGGGAAGAAACGGGTGAAAAGAAATTAATTGATGTTGATTCAAGTGATGAAACAACTGAGAAGATCCGGCTGATTTGACAGACTGAGCAGTCTAAGATAGACAAAGAAATTATTATGAGACTAAGCACCGAACAGTAGAATTCATCCTTTGTGTGACCAAATTTTTTGCATATTCACATAAAGGATGATTCTTCTTCGATTTTGACTCATGGAAGGAGTTGTGCGTGTATAAGGTGGGGTTTCAGTGTTAGATGAATCCACACTATATGCCATCATAAGCTTCTTCCTGATTTGTTATCTTCTAACTTTAGCAAAGGCTTCCCAAGTGGTGGAAAGAAGCTTCATCCTCATTATTCTTCCTTTGACCTCATCTAAGTTTTTATTTAATCTTAATAAGAACTTGACCATCCTCTTCTTCTCCAATATTATTTTTATACACTATGACATCATTGAGAGCACTTCAATATNTAGTGGTGGAAAGAAGCTTCATCCTCATTATTCTCCTTTGACCTCATCTAAGTTTTTATTTAATCCTAATTAGAACTTGACCATCCTCTTCTTCTCCAATATTATTTTTATACACTATGACATCATTGAGAGCACTTCAATATATATATATATATATATCATACATATCTAACTGTAACCGGTTAGTGTGTTGACGTATTGTCAGAGCTCATATAATTTTATCTCAATCTCAAACAATTCTATAATATTTTTTATACTTAAATAAATCTCACGAGCAGCTTCCGAAATCTCATGTGTTGTCTTGTAAAGATATTTTTTTCAATTTCTGTCGTCATAGAATTGATGAACCAAGACAATACCATATGATCTTGAATCTTGCATGGATGATGGTTAGGATCAATGAGCTTAAAACTGTATACTCTTTTCTCTCTTCCTTCTACACAATTGTAAATAACATAGATTGGGACCACTGAAGAAAGTTATAGTCATTGAGTTTATGGTTTATGATAAAAACAGAGTTTCAGACTGTTTAAATAGAATTCCTAATCTTTGATTCAGAACTAACCTCTGACGTAGAGCTAGACATCTTCATTCCATACTTTGGCATAAAACCTGTGCACTTTTACAGCTGGGAGAAAACCGGTTGTCTTTTGCTCATCATAGGGATGGCTTACAGGAAAAACAAGTAACTTCAAGGATGATTTCAAGCCGGGAAGGAAGTACAAGAAGACTGGCAATAGCAGGACAGAGTTGTAGAGAGCATGCGAATGAGGGTTGTTGCAGGGACAGCAAAAGAAACCAACGAACTTGCTCTGGGAGAACGGCAATGATGCAGTAAATTGCCGACACGAAGTATTGCAGATGATTGGATACTTCCAACGCCAAAGTCGTTGGAAGGAGATTGAACCTGAAGTCTTTGCATAGATCGATTCAGTTGAAGCCGGAGTCATTCAAAGGAGATGAATTTGAATGAGCGAACGAGCGACAGTGGTGCGCGTAACGAGAGAGTGAGGGGCAACAGTGACGAGTGTGACCCTCAGGAAGCCCTCAAGAAGCGGTGAGCGGTCTGATCCGTTCGAATTGAACAAGAGAGCAAGAAGCAGTGACGTTCTAACAAGAAAAGGTTTACCGCTCTAATACCATGAAGGATGACATGAGAGTCGGAATTATGTTATTCCTTAATGATCAAATTACAACTCTCCTCCTTATAATGAGTAAAAGCAAGTCTTACCATTACAACCTACCAAAGATAGAACAACTAACAAAAGGAAAGAAATACAACTTAATAAGAAAGGGCTTAACGAGAATAAGTCTAAAATAGGAAACTCACAATTCCACAGTAAATAATATTAATATCAACAAAATAAAAGACAATAACTAAAGAATGATAAGTTTAGCGTGCTACTAAATAAATCACAGTTAAAGCACGCGATAAAATTATGAAATGTAATCATAATCAATAACAATTATTTTTATATTGATATTTTAAAGTTTCTTCTATAAAGTATATGATATTAAACTTCAATGTTGTGATATGTTTCATGTCTTAANCACAATCATAGGTGATTGACGAGGGAGCTAAGGCAGAAAAAGAGAGGAAAAACTTCAGGCAAAAAAGTTAAATTTGCAAAAATTAATTAATATTCTTCTTATTAATTAATGTTAAAAAAAATTAACAATACTAAATTTAAAATTTAGATATAGATAGCTTGATATTAAGTAGGTTTGTAAAAAAAGAAAATGATAAAAGCTTTAACATAAAAATTAAATTGGATATTTCCACATAGATATATGTATATATGTTTAGCCCGTGCTTATGCATATATATGTATATTTGCAATATTTTATAGATAAATAAATAACTAAGTAAAAAAAAGAAATTATGGAACTAATGATAAAAAAATTAGAAGTAATAGGAGAGAAGATTAGCACTGAACAAGATGTTAATTACATTTAAATTATTATTATAGATGCACCAAAGAACTAGACTGCCCTGAGGAAAAGATTCGCAAACGACATTGTTGAGGTGGTAATGAGTTTTTATTTCGCAATAGTTCTATTTATTTATGTATGTTTTAATTGTTTCTAGATTTTAGTTTTTTTTTTAATGCAAAAGTTTATGTTTCTTTTTAAATGTTAAATGTAAATTTTCTTTTGAAGTTTAAATGTAATATAAAATGAATAAAATATGATATATGAATGTATATGAGAGTCACCCCTGGATGATACTAGCAGAAAAATGCATTGTACCATGCACAAAATAGAAATAAAATGATTGTATATCCTCATGATTGGATGGAAAAAAGTTCAAAGTATATTTTTATAAAGAATACGTCTAGACGAGAACTCTCAATTATGAAGTGTAACTTAAATAAATAAAAGAAAATGAAATTTATTTTCTTTACTGCACAGCTTTTACCAGACTTTTACAAAAATATTTTAAAACGAAAATTATTGTAATTTAAAAATATTTACCCACTTAGTAATTTTAACTCAAATCATAGTTGCTAACAATTTTACAAGAAAACTAATTATAGATTAGATGAACACCAGAGAGAACGTGTACAGGCGTCATGGAGTGTCAGCTGATAGGTATTATAATTTAATTTATTTTCTGTTTCCAATGTAAATGTTTAAATATGAATAATATATTGTAAATATAAGTTTTTTGTATAAAATGGCTCTTATGCATTCAGTTTTATTTTATGTTCAGAAATGACATTGTTAGATAGGTTTCCTCAGTCCGACCATCGGTTCCCACTTTGGTAAATCCAAGCTCACTATGACACTAAAAATGATCATAAAAGAGTTATTAGGAAAATCATTAATATTTATTAAGACAATTAAAAAATAATTAAATGTTTAAGTTAATAATTTAAAATTTTGTTCTCAGGGCAAATGATTTCAATCCGAAGGATATAGATGAAAATGATAGAGATGTAAGATGTATGGATCAGCAGAATCGGGTGCCTCCAACATGTAATGATCCTTCCTCCGGTGGTGATAGCTTCTCTATGGAGGCATTTACTCAGATGATGGCCGCAATGACAACTTATTCAAGGTTCTTAGACCCAGGCCAGTGATAGTGGAACAACTCAGATGGATAAATATCTAAAGCCGTTCCAGCACATTCAACCACCACTATTCTCAAAAGCATGAGGGCCAGTTAAGGCAGAGAACTGGTTATTGAGGGTAGAGGAAATCATTGAGGGTTTGTCATGTTCTCAGTAGAGGATGTCAAATTAGCTACTTTTGTTTTCAAGAGGGAAGTAGAGAAGTGGTGGCAAAACCAGCTTCAGGAGAAGTTTGGCGGACAACCCAGTAGTTAGATAAAGTGGGAGGACTCTGTGAAGACTTCTCATAACTAGTTTGTTCCTCTCTCAACCAAGAGGCAGATGTAGGAACGGTTCATCAAACTGGTGTAAGGCGACCTATCCCTTACACAGTAAGAAGTCGAATTCACAATGTTATCACAGTATACACCTCAATTGATCCCAAATGCCAAAAACAGTGTCACTGATTTCTCCCTGGATTGAAGGATGTTTAATTTCACTTGGAATTGATGATTACTCAGTTTTTGTGGAGAGGGTGAGGAGGATGGATATTGATTTACTGGTTACGCAATGGCGTAGAAATTTTCAAAAGATGAGAGTAGATGACAGGTTTAAGATCGGGACAAGCCACCCATTTTGTCCAGTCTAGACAATCTATTACGAAAAAGCCTCGATTCAGCAGCAGCGATACTAGTAGTGGCACTGGCAGCAATAGCAGTAGTATGATTACTAGTGCCAAGTGTGAAAGGGCACATAGAGGAAAGTTTGTCGGGCACCAACACATGTTTTTGGTGCTAGCTCGAACATATGGTGAGGTAATGTCCTACCTTAAGACAGAGACCTCAGGTTGATGCCAGGACTAGTGCTCCATCTACTCAGAGGACTTTGGCAGGCAGAAGATAGCGAAGTCGTAAGAATCAACTCCAGCACCGAGTCAAGACCCTTCAGAGCGTGCAACCATGACTATATGCACTAACTCAGCAGGAAGCAAAGGATTCACCTGTCATCATTACAGGTATTATTTATTTCAGCAGATTTGTCAAGTATTCATTTATATTGTCAGACTTTTATATTCAACTTAATATAGGTTTCACATTTTTTCAAAACAATTTGGTCTGAACCTTATTTGATATTCATTTATCTCTGAAGAGTTTGTGAATTCTAAAGGATTGGAAGCTTTCAGAATCCTCGATATCTTATTTGTTATTCTACCTAATGGGTCTAGCATGATGTAGATAGTTGTGTGAATCTGAAAATCTGCAATAGAAGCTTCAAGGAGAATTTGGTAGTACTACCACTTACCAAGTTCAAAGTGATTCTAGGGATGGATTCACTATTCAATCATTTCAAAACTATTGATTGCTCAAAAAAAAAAGAAGTTAAATTCAGTATCCCTGGAGAAGAAGAATTCAAGTTTGTGGGTGATCGAGGACTCATGCATATGATGATACTCAGTTTAAAGGCATACAAATTGTTAGCAAAATGGTATCAAGGATTTTTAGCTCAAGTCATCGATATTATGAAAGAACCAAAGAAATTAGAGAATACACCGATCGTAAAGCAGTATCTAGAAGTTTCTTAAATGATTTGTCAGGTTTGCCTCCAAGAAAAGAGAGATTTTCCGCAAAGAAATCTTGCATGATGCACATTATTCAGGATATACAATACATCCAAGAAGCAACAAGATGTATCATGAACTCAAGGGTTTATTCTGGTGGCCAAGGTTGAAGCACAGTGTAGCGGATTCTGTGGTAAAGTGTCCTACTTGTTAGATGATTAAGGCTGAGCATCAAAAGCCTAGTGGGTTATTGCAACCGTTGTCTATACCATATTGGAAATGGGAGGACTTGTTATGGACTTTGTGACGGAGCTACCAAGTTCAAGGATGGGTCGCAATGCTGCTTGGGTAATTATTTATTGTCTGATCAAGTCTACACATTTATTGTCTATCAGACAAATAGATGTTGTTGAAAAATTGACCAAAATTTATGTTAATGAAATTGTACGGCTGCATGGAGTACCAAAGTCTATTGTTTCAAATCAAGATGGTAGATTTATATTTAGACTGTGGAGGAAAGTTCAAGAGTCTTTGGGCATTCAACTGACATTCAGTACAGTTTTTCATCCCCAAACAGACGATCAATTGGAGAGAACGATCTAAATATTGGAAGACTTGTTTCGCCTTTGTGTTCTTAATTTTGATGGAAACTAGAGATGCACGTACCTCTGATAGAGTGTCTATAATAACAGCTTCTAGACCATTATTGGTATGGCTCCTTATGAAGCCCTTTATGGACGAAAATGCAGGACACCTCTTTGTTGGGCAGAAACAGGTGAAAGTAAATTAATTGATGTTGATTCAAGTGATGAAACAACTGAGAAGATCCGGCTGATTTGACAGACTGAGCAGTCCAAGATAGACAGAGAAATTATTATGAGACTAAGCACCGAACAGTAGAATTTATCCTTTGTGTGACCAAATTTTTTGCATATTCACACAAGGGATGATTCTTCTTTGATTTTGACTCATGAAAGGAGTTGTGTGTGTATAAGGTGGGGTTTCAATGTTAGATGAATCCACACTATATGCCATCATAAACTTCTTCCTGATTTGTTATCTTCTAACTTTAGTAAAGGCTTCCCTAGTGGGGGAAAGAAGCTTCATCCTCACTATTCTTCCTTTGAACTCATCTAAGTTTTTATTTATTCCTAATAAGAACTTGACCATCCTCTTCTTCTCCAATATTATTTTATACACTATGACATCATTGAGAGCACTTCAATATATATATATATATATATATATATATAATCCTAATAAGAACTTGACCATCCTCTTCTTCTCCAATATTATTTTTATACACTATGACATCATTGAGAGCACTTCAATATATATATATATATATATCATACATATCTAACTGTAACCGGTGTCTTGATAGTATGTTGATGTATTGAGGAACACTTAGGGCCCGTTTGGGGCAACTTAAAAGTGCGGGCGGCGTTTTGAAAACGCCGCTTTGGTGTTTGGTTAGCACTTATTGACAACTTATACAAAACTGTTTTTCCGATTTTATAAAAGACGCGGACCACGAGGGTCGTCCCGCGGTCCGCATTTTCGATCTCATTTTGACTCCCGTGACCCTGCCCTCATACGTTTCCCGTGACCCTCCCCTCCCTCGCATCTGCCGTTAATCCTTCGCAAGACTCGAGCCCTAAGCGGTCCTAGGAGAAGATCCGGTGTGTTCCCGGCCCTCATACGATTCCCGTGACCCTCCCCTCCCTCGCATCTGCCATTACTCCTTCGCAAGACTCGAGCCCTAAGCGGTCCTAGGAGAAGATCCGGTGTGTTTTGCCTTGTCTTCTCCAGCATCTTCACTTCTCCATCTCCTTCGGCATTTCTCTCAACAAGTAAATGTTTCTTCTTCGCATGTTTCATCTTCCACATCGTCCTTTGCCGTGGTTCAAGAAATTGATATGAGTTTTTGTTTTTCTCGCAACAGGTGGATCCCGTGTGCTTGTCTTCACCAATTTCACGATCGAAGTCGCATTTCACATTTCTTTCTTCACCATTTGTTTCAACAGGTATACCTATTCCTTCACATGCCTCGTCTTTCTTCTTCATTTGCAACCATTCGTGAAATCCGTATAGATCTTTTTTTTCCCCGGTGGATCTGTTCGTGAAATCATGTTAGATTTATTTTTCTTTGTTTTTTTCCACTGGATTCGTTCATGAAATCCGTTTAGTTCTTTTTTTTTTTTTGTAGATGTGTTCATTTGAAGAAAAAAAAATGTGATTGATGATGTTTTTTTTTTGTTTTGTGGTTGTGAAAAATGATGTTTTTCTCCGGTGGATCCGTTCATGAAATCCGATTTGTTCTATTTTTTTTTCTGGTAGATGTGTTCATTTGAAGATAAAAAATGTGATTGATGATGTTTTTTCTTTGTTTTGTGGTTGCGAAAAATGATGTTTGGTTAGGGAAGAATGAATGAAATCAAAATTAATATTTTCGGAACCATTACGTCCATCTATATGCAGCTATTTTTGGACAACAGGTTAGCCGAGAAACAAATCAATAAAATAATTTGAAAGATCTTCTATTGTAAGTGCTACGTACTAGAGTAGCTATGGGAAATAACTGCTTAGTTGTTGGTTAGATTGACATGATTTGTGTTATTTGGAGGATTTAGATACATACCACTCAATTCATATGTATTTACATCTTTAACACTGAAACTTCATTATTGGCTTTTGACATTTACGTATATACATATCTAATTGTTTATAACATATTGGATCAATTTTTGGTTGATCGTTAGAGAATATTGAAGTTTAGTTGTCCTCTTGATGAAATGAGTCCTTTAACTCTTTTTTTTCTCTTATATAATTTTTTGTTGTTTAATTTTTTATTTTGAAATATTTAGAAGGTAGATATCGAAATTGTTCTTTTGTTTTGTGATTTCTTTGTCATGAAAAGAAACATTTTGTGTTTATCCGTTAATATGACAGAACTCAATGAGAATAACTATGTGGGATATAGAAGTAACTATCATATTTTGTGATTTATGTGTGAGGGAGATTGAGGTGGGAAATAGACCCACTACATTTTTTAACAAAGAAGGGTGACAAAATATCTTGGTTAAATTCAAAGAAATGACTGGAAGAGATTATGATCGCATGAAAAATGAAGAACAAATGGGACCAGTTAAAGAAGAATTGAAAATTATGGAAAGAACTGAAAAGAGGATCAACGGGAATGGGTTGGGATCCAGTTAAGCGCATAATAGATGCACCAGAGGAATAGTGCGCTGAGAAATTACAGGTACATAAATAACTCTTTTTATTTTATGTTTAATCTAATTTCGTATTGAGTTTACACTATTTTATTAATGCATATTTGTTATCTATATCAGGCAGTGCCGTCAGCAAAAAAAATTTAAATTCGTTGGCATTGATCCAGTAATGGAGGAAAAACTATATGGAATGTTCACTGGGGTTATCGCTACAGGAACTCATGTGTTCACCCCAAATGATATAGTTTTTGGCAGCTCAGCCCAAGAGATGGATACCGTGCAGATAGGTGATTCAGGAGACCGTTCCAGCCATGTTCACACAGATGTTCAATCTACGAGTGTGCCAAAGCGTCCCAGAGTAGAAAAGAACAAAGGGGTTGCTTTCATTAAAGGAACTATTGATGCACTTGTTGAAACATGCAAAGCTCGATCTTCTTCATCGCAGGACAGCATAATTAATGAGTGTCTTCAGGTCCTCAATACATATTCTGATGTTAAAGCAGACGATGATGACTACATTCAATACGTGAAAGTGTTACGAGATCCAACCATCAAACAGTTTTTTATGAAGTTGGAACCGAAATATCGAATGAAATACTTGCGATCTTTTATGGACGACTGAGTATTTGAGTTATTATGTACTTGAATTTTTATTGTTCTATGTTATGTTTATGTGATGCACACTTTGTTTTATCTCCTTTGTGGATGTTTTAGACAGTTCACCTTTCTATATGATTGTTGTTTCTGTTATGGTCAATTTTATTATATATTATTTTTGTTTTGCCCAAAGTTCATGTGTTATATTCATCTTTCATAGCATATTTTTGTTCTTATTACTAAAGTTAATTCATTTTTCTTTTAATAATTTTGTAGTATGGATGATGAAGAAATCCACCACATACGCACAGTCGCATTTACCCTTATCTTATTGTATTATTACTATCTTAAACACGTTGACCGAAACCCATGTATGACTTCAACTCAAGTAGGAGACAGATGGGTTGGTGAGTTATTACGGGGTCATCCAACACGGTTCTTAATATGTTTCGTATTACACAAGAAATATTTCATGATTTGCTAAATGAACTCCGGATCCATCATGGTTTACACGGCTCTGCAAAAACAACCCCAAGGGAAGTGCTTGCAATAACTCTATACATCTTATCTCAAAATGAATCAATAAGAGGAGTTATGGAGCGTTTCCAACATTCATCTGAAACCATCAGCCGATATTTCTCAATCGATTTGAACTCTCTTGTGAGTTTGGCCCAGAAGATAGTGAAGCCCGAGGATCCAACGTTCAATTCAATTTTTTCACAAATTGCAAATTACCCTCGATACATGTCATTTTTTAAGGTCTGTCTTTTACCATTATATTTATCTTTCTACTTTTATTACATTACAACTTAAAAAACTTTTTAGTTGTCAGGATTGTATTGGAGCTATTGATGGGACGCACGTCGATGCACGACTATCTAGTGAAGAAAAAGTTGCGTTCATCGGCTGATGCAGCGCCCCAACACAAAATGTTATGGTCGTATGTGATTTCAATATGTGTTTTACTTTTGTCATGGATGGATGGGAAGGAAACGCTCACGACAGTCGTGTTTTCAAGTTCGCTACCAGAAACTTGAGACATAGATTTCCGTACCCACCTCTGGGTAAATACTATTTAGTTGATGCTGGATATCCATTACAAATGGGATATCTAAAGCCCTATCCAGATACGAAGTACCACATTCCTGATTTTGAAACATCTAGTGGTGTCGCACGAGGCAAAAAAGAGATGTTTAACAAAAGACACTCTTCATTGTGTAGCGTCATTGAAAGAGCGTTCGGAGTGTGGAAGAAGAAGTGGATCATATTACGGGATATGTCGTCTTACCCTTTTCCAAAGCAAGTATAAATAGTTGTTGGCACAATGGCGCTACACAATTTCATCCGCCGCCACCCTTCCAGATTGGATACGGAGTTTGTCATTTTAGAAGATGATTCGGTGCAAATCTCACCTGAAGCATTTGAATATCAAGTGGGACGTTCAATACATAAGAGTTTGGTTCAGAAGATGCATGCACTCGAAAGGGTGAAGGTGCATCAGAGATGGCGACTTTACGAGAACAAATAGCAGATGATATCAGCCGGCCATGATATCCCCTTTGGCATAAAATACATGTTGTCTTGTTTTGAAGGCATATTGTTGGTAGAGCTTACCTGTCATGAGCTTTGAAGGCATATTGTTACTATGAGATATGTTAATTGTTTGAAAGTATGATACTAGCAACTAAAGACATTCTGCAGTTACTATAATGTTCGTAGGATCTATTATGATTATGTTGGCATATTTTAAACATTTTTTTTAAATCAGGTAAAAAATTTGTGAAATCTTTTGCACCTTTCTCTTCTATGTTACATGGTTTTTGCTTCACAACTCATCGAGCTTGATCTCACTAATCAAATTATATTGAATTTCACTTTGTTTTCTCATTTCCTGATGAACAATATTTAGCATCTGCATCGTTTTCTTTTGCTGCTTCTTTAGGCCATATAAAATCCTTCTAATCCAGATTTATATACTGGCAAATTTCTATGGGAATTTTGGGGCATATAATGTCAAAATTTTCTTTATTAAATCCTACTTGCAACTGCAATAACCTTTACCTTGTCATAGCAATTCATCACGATTTTGGGGCATATAATGTCAAACTTTTTGCTGGCAGTTTTCAGATTTAAGTGGTATGTATGTAAATAGCAATTCACATACCTTGTCAAAATTTTTGTAGGAATTTTGGGGCATATAATGTCAATTTTTTTGCTGGCAGTTTTCAGATTCAAGTGGTATGTATGTAAATAGCAATTCACATACAATTTGACCTTTACCTGTGTCATAGCCAGTCACATACCTTGTTAGTTCACATACCAAATCATTAAGAATTAAGTGGTATGTATGTAAATGCCCCTAAAACTTACCTACATGCTCTACATGATCATTAATCCTGATTACGTGAAGGATTTAAAAACAACAGGGGTGAAAGTTAAAGTTCTACATTACAGGAAAGATGATAACTGCTCCATGCCTTAAACAGCACAGGGACAATCACAATTTTACCTACATACCACCTAATTACCATGTATTTACATATCTAACACCTAAACTATATAATTTACATTTATACATAAAAATAGGTAGAAGTATTTTACAATCACATAGAATAATTAAAATAAAAGAGAATTTAGCTCAATGCATTTTCAGTCTCAATGCATTTTCTTTGGAATGGATGTGGTTATTTTTTTGGATATGGAAGCATCTAAATTATGTAAGCAATCTATATGTAGCTTGGATGGCCTCATGCTATGTATATAGCTTGGATGGCAACCGCTACATTAGTGCTACATAAAATCCTTCTTTCATATAGCTCTGGACTCCTGTTTAATGTTAAAAGGATATTCTTTTAGGTGCTTTTTATTGAAAGCATCTAAGGAGTTGTTGGGGGAACATTGCGTATGATGGAAAGTTTTTATAAATGTGTGTTATGTGAGTAAAGTTATTATTGATGTGGATATATGCAGTATTTAGCTTCTTGTATGCTCGTCACCTAAACAAATATACATATGAGTACTAATTTTGCCTGATTCTTTATGCATTTACATACAAGCGACCTCATTCCTATATCAGAATAAAAAAAAAAGAAACACAACTGGGAGAGCTTAAATTTATATTCCTTCTTTAAACCATATATATACTTCTGGATATATGTCACATTCTTTTTTTTTATTGGAAGATTTACATGCATACCACTCGATTCTTCTGTATTCATATATCTAATGTATGGTTATTGAAGCATCTAATGTATGGTTATGAAAGCATCTAATGCTGAATCATCTAATGCTGATTTATTCTTGGTTCTAGTATCATGCACTACAAAATGTCACGACACTATGATATGGTTATGGAAGCATCTAAAATTTTTAAGCAATTTATATGTAGCTTGGATAGCCTCATACTATGTATGTAGCTTAGATGGCAACCACTACTATGGTATGACCAATTATTTGTGATTTGCGGTATGAATCATCCCTAATTTATCATGTTGAGTAATATATATAGTGTTATTCATAATCTAAGAGAGATGATCAGTCTAGTTTGGCACGATCAAACCTCAAAAGATATTTAAAAGCTCAAATGTTTCATATCGAATAAAAAGAAGAGAAGTGGGTCTAGATACAATTTGAATTAGGATGACAAATACTCGATGAAAATGTAAACTTTGATCACTGGTTTGGAATTTTTATGAAATGAATTTTTCTCCATGAAACATGTAGTAGGACTTTATGATGACCTTCGAATAGATCAGGATGAAGAGAAAAACTATGTCAAATAGTTTGAATGAGATAATGATGTTTTGACATGAGAAAAGAACAGATTCTGCTGCACAGTTTATTCATTTAATAAAAAAAAATTATAAATAAGCTGTTTATAAAACGCACTAATCAAACAGCTAAACTGTTTATTCAGAACAGGGGCAGAATGGTCAATTTTTCACAATCAGTTGTTTTCCATAATCGCCAACCAAACATCCAGACAGCTTATCCGGATCAGCTGCTCATCAGCAGATTATCAGAATAAGCTGTTTATCAGCAGAAGCTAGATAAGCTGCAGCTGCCCCAAACAGACCCTTAACTTTTCCTGTCAGAGCTCATATAATTTTATCTCAATCCCAAACAATTCTATAATATTTTTTATACTGAAATAAATCTCACGAGCAGCTTCCGAAATCTCATGTGTTGTCTTGTAAAGATATTTTTTTCAATTTCTGTCGTCATAGAATTGATCAACCAAGACAATACCATATGATCTTGAATCTTGCATGGGTGATGGTTAGGATCAATGAGCTTAAAAACTGTATACTCTTTTCTCTCTTCCTTCTACACAATTGTAAATAACATAGATTGAGACCACTGAAGAAAGTTATGGTCATTGAGTTTATGGTTTATGATAAAAATAGAGTTTCAGACTGTTTGGATAGAATTCCTGATCTTTGATTCAGAACTAACCTCTGAAGTAGAGCTAGACATCTTCATTCCATACTTTGTCAAAAAACACTTGCACTTTTACAGCTGGGAGAAAATTGGTTGGCTTCTGCTCATCATAGGGATGACTTACAGGAAAAACAGGTAACTTCAAGGATGATTTCAAGCCGAGAAGGGACTACAAGAAGACTGGCAGAACAGAGTTGTAGAGAGCATGTGGATGAGGGTTGTTGCAGGGACAGCAAAAGAAACCAACAAACTTGCTCTGGGAGAACGGCAATGATGCAGTAAATTGCCGACACCAAGTATTGCAGATGATTGGATACTTCCAACGCCAAAGTCGTTGGAAGGAGATTAAACCTGAAGTCTTTGCAGAGATCGATTCAGCCAAAGTCGGAGTCATTCAAAGGAGATGAATTTGAATGAGCGAACGAGCGACAATGGTGCGCGTAACGAGAGAGTGAGGGGCAGCAGTGACGAGTGTGACTCTCAGGAAGCCCTCAAGAAGCGGTGAGCAGTCTGATCCGTTCGAATTGAACAAGAGAGCAAGAAGCAGCAGCATTCTAACAAGAAAAAATTTACCGCTCTAATACCATAAAGGATGACATAAGAGTCGGAATTATGTTATTCCTTAATGATCAAATTACAACTCTCCTCCTTATAATGAGTAAAAGCAAGACCTACCATTACAACCTACCAAAGATAGAACAACTGACAAAAGGAAAGAAATACAACTTAATAAGAAAAGACTTAACGAGAATAAGTCTAAAATAGGAAACTCACAATTCCACAGTAAATAATATTAATATCAACAAAATAAAAGACAATAACTGAAGAATGATAAGTTTAGCATGCTACTAAAAAAATCACAGTTAAAGCACACGATAAAATTATGAAATGTAATCATAATCAATAACAATTATTTTTATACTGATATTTTAAAGTTTCTTCTATAAAGTATATGATATTAAACTTCAATGTTGTGATATGTTTCATGTCTTAATGATTACACTTATGCCATATTCATGTCAATGTCGTTGTGTTTATGCTTCATGACAAGGAACTTATAGAAATTTTATCATGTTAGATGCAATTCTTTTAAACAAACTGAAAGAGCCTTTGCCTACACGCTTCAATGGTTAATTGAAGTTGTCACTGAGAATGATGCAATTAGGGATGAACCCAATTGTTTTTTATCAGGTCGAATTTGAGCAAAAAACTATATAATATGTGTTAAGGTACTTAGAATCTCTTTTTATTACCAATAATCAAATGGTTCGTTTGAACTACTTGTTTTTGTGTCATCTTATCTCCAGTCAAAAAGTCTTTTTTGGGAAGGCTATATTTGTTGGTCATTCGCTTCTCTAGATTTGATCCAGACTATAAGTTCAATATAAAATGATCCACATTATGAGGGCCGGGTATGGTGTTATTCAACAAGTATATTAAAGAAGTTTTGGTTGTTCTTTGGCTTCTCGATGGATTTCTGCATCACATACTCAATGCTAATAAATTTAGCTTCTTCGATTTGGTCCAAAAGATATTATCCTGTATTCCTTTTTTAAAGCTAGCTCTTCAATTGTTCCCATATCTCTTGTGATAGTCATTTAGTTCTTCCATAATCTTTTTTTAATAGTCTATTAGCTAACTCGTATGCTTGCACTATGTTTTGTTGTAATCTAATTGTTACCCGCTTTTATGGAGTGAATGTTACTATTCAAGAAAAATTAAACAGAAGCCAAAAAATGAAATGGATGGGGCTTGCATTATAATAGTAGTTAGCGATCAACATCCTTGAGTATTGTTTAGCAATTAAGAAGGAGCCTGTAGGCAAACTTTTCAACAACAAAAAAATTACACTAGATTGATGAAATTTCAATTATTTGGGAATACATAGCCATTGCATTGATAAAGTAATTTTGGATATGCAGTTAACCAAAAAATCTCTATACTTTTTTAGGAATACTTGTGTTGCCAATTGCATTGTTTGAAAAGGCATTTGAGGCGTAAGCCTCAAACTAAGGCACATAAAAAAAAAACCTCAAGGCTTAAGTCTCAATGTAATCATTGGGGCTGACACCATCGTCTGAGGCGTGCACCACAAGACTTTATGCCTTGAGACGTTTGAGGCAGCATCTCGATCAAGTTGTGCAAAAACAGTATATTATGTTATATATATTTGTTGCAATGTCTCAAAAAATCAATTTAAAATTCAAGTGATTACTTGATTATGTTATTAATTTTACTTTAAATTATTTTTAATTTCAGATTAATTGATATTAAGAAGAAAAATATAATGAATGAAATATATTATAAAGTTGAAAACAAGATAGAATTAGATGAAAATAAATATGATGCTTATTTTGAAGATGTGTAAGTATAGATGACGCTACTATGGATCTTGAAACCTATGAAATATTTAAAATTTAGGTGAATATTTACCCAGAATCACATTTCAAAATTCTATTTTATATCAACATTAATTGAGGTTCTGACTTTATGATAATAAATTAAATCAACATATTAATAGTTTATGTAATATTTTTTAAATTATTTTTAATTTTATGAGTTTCTTTCTTGAGGTTTATGCTTCGACCCGCCTCAAGGCTTCCATCTCGGTCCCCGATTTCACCTTTTTAAAGTTTAAATTTATTACCAAGTGACGTATTAATGTAAGGCACCTCCAATTAAATGGATATTTTAGTTTGAAAATAGAAAATTTCCACCAGTAAAATCTAGGCACCAAGAATTTTCCAATGCAGGCAAACAAATTATACACATGAACTGACATCAATGGTCACACATAATAAGAATGAAAACATGAACATAAAATTTTCTTGTAACAATCCATAGCCTTACGCAAGAGTATGGTATTTCAACAAAATAATTCCAAAAGATTTTCCTTCAGTCTTGTGTGTGTGAAAGAGGGAAAGGTATCTTTGCCAAATGCAATTATGTTGCTCTAGGGTCCTTTTAAATGTAAATGGAGAGCAGCGCTTCTGCTTAACCCATTTTCTAGATAAATTGCTAAATTTTCATAATTTAATGTATTTAAAATCCTAACAAACCCGTATTAGGCAGATGGACCTACTTTCCAGAAAAACTATCGAAAAAAAATCTCAATATCATAGCCTAAAGTGTCAATGAGCATGCTAAATCAGTTTTAGACCTAAAATTGATGCACATTATTACGAATAACTGATCAAACAAACTGAAACTTGAGAACTGACCATCAACATCTCACCATTTCACATGGAAAAAATGGCCGCAATGAAGCGCAATATGACGAGTAATCGCTAGTGTGGAATTTAGAGATCGCATTCACGTAACTTCAAGAAAAAAACTCGGAATCGGAAAGAACAATACTACTATTACAAAAAAGGGTGCAAATTTAACAGAATAAGAAATTACTTCCAGTACCAGCTTCTGCCGGAGCTTTATGTGCTTGTTGTCAACAGCCCTCGTTGAAATCAGCACACCTGCATATAAGAAGGGGAAAAAACTAAGAACAAAGAGTGGCAAAAATGCTTTTAAGGATAAGTAATATACTTGTTATCATATTTCTTCGGCGAGATCGACAATGGACAAAGGTGAGTTGTCGGCTTTCGGTTGCCGCCTAAGGTGCTGCTTAGGAGTTCAAAACTCCAAGCTCCATTACGTTATTCTGCAGAAGTTTGAGAGGGAACGATCTTCTCGAATCTCAAACCTAAACCCAAACCCTAGTTTGGTGGCGCAACCACGGGAAGCGCGAGGAAGCGCTTCCATTACGTGAGGGAGAGGCGTGAAGCGCGAGGAACTGGGCATTGCTAGGGAAAATATTTGCTTAGGCAGCGTGTACACTTTTCTAATTTATAAATGAATTTCGCTCTTCTGTAATTTTATGGGAACAAATAAGTTATACAGAGGTTATAAGAGAGTTACACGGATGTTACAGGAGGTATAACCCTGATATAACCCCCTGTACCCCCTAAAAACTCCTGATGTACGCAGCGCTGCGTACATCTTATGTACACAAATATTTTCTCATTGCTAGCGTGAAATGGAGATAGTTTTTAGTGTGCGTAAGTCGGTTTTTTCTTAAGTATTTAGTTAATTTTGTATTACGTTTAAGTTGTGCACCTTTACTTGTCATTCACCAACTCCTCCACAAAAGACATAAGTCTCTTCCTCATTCGGGATGTGTTTGTGCGATCTGTTTCATCATTCAAGATTATTTGGAAAAATTCATCGAAGATCGAGTCATTTTAAGTCGGATTCGCACACAATTTGGTGAAAGAAATCTGTCGATCTAATTGAAGATGTCTGATAAATAAAGTGTTGATCGGCCTTCGCCTAAGCAAAAGTCAATGTCTAATAGAACGACTCCGAACGCGTACCCCTCCAACACGTGCCGAAGAGTCTCAAACGGAAGTCTCGAGCTACGGGAAACAACAGATCCGTAAAGCATTGCCCCGATGCGCTCAGGTGGACATTCCAAACAATGTGACATCAAACATGACGCTAACACACCGTCTTCAGGGTGCGTTGTTGCACCATCTTTGGGGACAGCCCGGTGTTCAGGATGATGTGTCGCTTTGCCGATTACTTAGTAACTCCATGATATCAATTGTTTCTTCTCATGATGCTTCGCCGCAAGGATTGATTATTATTATTATTATTATTATTATTATTATTATATCTCTATTATTTTAATTATTGTTAATATTATTATTGTTGTTTGTTGTTAATATTTATATTATATCTATTATGATTATTATTGATAATTATTACTTTTATTAATATTATGATTATGATTATGATGATAATAATAATAATAAATAATAATCACTATTATTAGTCTTATATTTACTATTTATACTATTATTTTTAATATAACTATTATTGTTAGTATTACTATCATTATATCTATTATCATCGATACTACTAAGATTACTTATGTTGTTATTATTATTATTATTATTATTATTATTATCTTGATTTTATTTTCCTCATTTGTATAGAAGAAAACAAAAACGTTAAAAATGTGTAAAAAAAGAAATGATAGTCTAAGAAGAAATACTTCAAAAGGAAGAAAAAATATACAAAATGAATAGAACACAGATGTCGTACGATCGCTTGCGATGTTGTATGTTGTCTCTACAGGCAGGTGTTCAGTAATCCAGTGGCAGTGGTGGTTGTCGTCGTTGTCGCAGGTGATGGTGATGTTGATATTGTTGGTCATACAAATGCTAAAGACCATCCTCCTATGTTAGGGCATATGATTGATCCAAGGGATATAAATCAAATTGTCTCCCATCATAAATAAAATCTACATAAGACCCCCGATAATTGTTGATCTTGTAAAGGTACCATCGCATGAGGCATCCATAATTGCTGGTGATGGCGTGATATCTAGTATCGCCCAAATAGGACCTACTCCATGATATGTTGTTGGAGTGTCCTCGTGCGAAGACCAAGTCTAGTAACATAAGGTGGTGGAACTGTGTAAGACGAGTTGGATGGCTCGGGGTTATCGTGTGTCAGCGGTGGTGGCGGTGGATCATTTGCATCCTCATCTCCGCTCTCCTCTCTGTGGTAGATCAGATATCTAGATTGATCGTCTCATGCAGTTATAGAGCCCATCCATGTCATATATCAAATTTTGTCTTGGACTCTCATCATCAAATCCTATATAAGGCAATAAAATCATCTTTCTCTGCAATATAATCAAAAAAATAAATTCATGCTTGTTGTATTATGGACCTAGGGTAATATGTGTCAAGAGGATTCATTGAAGCTCTGAGTAAATGAAATACAACCATTGACCGGTACCAGCTCCTATAAACAATAATTGATCAATGACAATCCATGCATCCAACATGTCATGCCAAAACATATGCTTATCTATCATCCCTTATATTGATGTATTGTCAGTGGTAAGCGACATAGCCTAAGTTGTGCTTCCCCGTCCATCAACTCTCTGAAAGCAAGAATCCATCGGTTGAACATCAAAACTCATGAACCATTTAAACTGTTGAGCAACTCTCTATGGAAGGTATTATTATATACGCTGCCAACAAATTAATTGAGCCTAAGCCTCCCAAACTCTTGATCATGAAAAGCATATGTCACAAACACAATGAAACATCTCATCATCATATGATTTCCATGCAACCTACAATGTGTAGAAATAATGAAATTAGTATTGAAGTTATTAGTTCATAAGTATAATGACAATGTGTAATATAAGAAAACTCTAATACCTAAGAAAGTAGAAGTTCGTCAAACTCATTACGACACACCCATGATTTGACTAGGTAACTGCCCTTGTACATAAGACCCTTTCCACCTAATGAAATTTTAAATTTGTCTAATTTATTTAATTCAAATTAAAGAACTATTAAAGTGTTACGTAAAAATTTTTACCTGAAACTCACACTCCTATCTATCCATGTTGGGTATGGAACTCGTAGTGTAGTTTGTCAACATGGAATCTCTCCCAGCACCAAACTTAAAGGAGCTGTAGAGACCCCACTATGTTCACTTGAGCAAGCTTCGTAGCCTGTCTCAGCTCTTTATACAAGTTTCTCAGTACTGTTGATCCAATAGAGTGCTGAAAATAAACTAATAAATCCTCCATCACTGATAAATAATGTATGTTTATCTCCCACCCAAACACATCAGGAATCCAAAAGTGCTCAAGAATGAATAATATGTATGCTCAAACATGTCTCCAAGAAGTAATATCATCAATATCATCATAAGAATCTCTACTAAATGTCCACCTCAGCCATCGTAGTGGTACACAAGTTTACTATAGCTTATCACATTCTGAATCTCATCATAACACATGAAATTGTTTGCTAGTGGTAGACAATGTTCGTATGAAGGGAGTGTCGAGTAAATCATCATAGAAATATGACCACAAGGCCCTTCTCTCGCCCTTTCCAACTACTCACAGACATATTAGTACAAGGCCATCTATTTGATGTCTATAATCATAGCCATCATGTAAATTGACTGTCATCCTCTTATCAGACAAAGAAAATATGTTTGTCTCTGAAGATTAAGTAGATGTTGATCCAATCTAATATATTGAAGGTGTTTGACACAATCCAAACCGATATCAATCAAAGTTGTGATAAGGCGTGGACATTAAATTTTCCACTCTCTCGTCACAAGTAGATGTGAGATTGCCAAAAAAAAGTGCCCTATATAAATAAATTTAATAAAATTATTAAGATTAAACATAAATAATAGCACAGAGTGAATAAATATTAAGATTGATCAAATAATAGCTCATCAGGGTGTGTTGTTCTGTGTGTCCTACATAGTGGAGCAACGTCAGGGTGCACCTCGCGAGTTGCTGACCTGATCTCGGGCTCGTAGCTAGGTCATGTCGTACGTCATCGAGACTACAATGCCCCACCTCTATGCCAGCATCCATGATTATTGTTTATCATGGTGTCTACATGTAGAAGATGATACGATTGTCAATTAAAATTTATTATCAAATTAATTGTATTATTCAACTCATGTTACCATATATTTTTGAGTTTGATGGGCAAGTAAATTTATTATGCTCAATAATACGACACAAGCATCTATCCCGTGTCTCAAAGAAGTACGTTCATTTATCATATTTGTAGAGCGCTTTGTGCGTGGTCTCCCAGTTCTTCATCTAACATTTAGGTATATTAAATAAATAACTTTAACCACTTGGCCAAAATCAGACCATGATGCTTATTTAGGTATAACATGGGACTCAGATGCATACATTTTCTTGAAAGGCTCAACAATATAATAATGAAAGACGTACAATAGATGATCCACATGTCTATGACCTAAAATAGCTATAAAAAATGAGCAAGACATATGAAAAGCCTCTGATCGTCCGAAACTACAACTACAACCTCCATCTCTATGTAAGTCAAACTAATAGCAGTGACAATTGTAATGGTTGACAAAGTGCACATGAAATTAAATACGAGTCAGTTTAGGAAATCTTCTAGCTTCAACTTCATATCATTAAAGAGTAGTGCTTACTCTAAAGGCAACTGTTTGATGCTTCAAGATCCTATATTATCTTATATCTTATGATAAAAAACAAAGATGATATAATAATATAAAGAGTAAATCGATGCTTGATTAGAAAGTTCTCTAACTCAACAAAGTATACCATCGAAACATTCTGATGCGTTAGTTGTCATCACTCTATACTTTTCTCCACCATCATGAGGAGAGTGTCCACCTTACAACATCTCTTGAGATCAATCAATCATATGCCTCTTCTTTTATGTTACAAATAGTCGTCAAAAGTTGGTTGAACAATCTAATATCATTCATATTTCTTGCCCAATACATATTCTTACACACTGTATTTGTGTCAACTATACCCAATTTTCTAATTACTTTGTAAAAGTTTTATCTAAGGTGCCTCAAACAGCATCCATGAGCCGCCCATGAAAAAATCTCTGTGTATGCATGAACAATCCAAACTGGCAATTTGATATTATGCAAAGGTATGGTCGTGACCAAACTACCAATAGAAGCTCAAATGCATTCCTTATAAACTATATACAAGATTCATTGTACTATGATTCAACAAATCATGAATGACAAGGGGGAAAGGGTCATTAACTGCGTCAAGGCTAACATGACTTAGTAAAGTACCTTGATATTTACCTAGCAAGGATGTGTCGTCGAGACTTTGTGCTGGCCTACAACTACTCCAACCCTCTACAAATGGCCCAAAGTTCCCAAAAAAGACGTTCAAAGCGTGATGTGCTGTCAAACTAAATCTTGTAAATTGACTTTGACATTGCATTACAGATAGATGTCATTAACTTATGCAATGCATAGTATGAGTCCTCTCAACTACCAAATATAGACTTGATAGGCTTTCATCTTACATCCCAATATATAAGATATTTGAATGTTGAATTTAACTTTCATTTTAGATATAATCTCTCGATGCTTCAAGTCCAATTGACATATAACAATATGAATAATATAATGACAAATGATTTTGGAAGTGCACTAACAGTTTCCACCAGTTATAATCTCACGGGCACATGCATGGTGGCCATTAAGATTGATATCTTCCACGCTCAAAAGTCTTTTGCTTATTGTTGCATGCAAACACCAATGAAACGGTCCAGATGGATGATCATGATGAAGACACATGAAATACTTAATTGAGATTCATTAGAATTTAAGCAGAGATTAATGAACTCTGTGTAACACCATTAAAGCGCTAAATATTATCTCATGTTTGCATGTAATACATACTCTGTCACATCCTAGTCCTCAATTAGAGTTGCAACAAAGCTTGACTCATAAAAAACTCACATATCATGGATACATTGTGCATTTGATAATCACCTTTCAGAGCACGAATCACTCAATGACATAGTTTCCACGACGGTTGACCACATCGGTACAAGAAAGATCGTCGATTACCTCTGACGTAACACCATCTGAAGTCATCAAATATAGCTAATTCGCCATCATAAAATAGAATAAAGGTTGAAAATGACTTATGTTTTCTTTTCAACCTATGTATACACAACTCAACCAATAAAATAGTCACATTTGATAAAATATATCCTTAATCATCATTGAATAAATAATTTTCTTTCAAATCATAATTGTAATTATATATCACATCATCATTGCATAAAATATTAATTAAGATTAAATAGATGATTTAGAGATAAGCAATATTCACTAATTAATACAATTAAGATAATTATTTAAGGATAAAATAAAAGTTAGGGCAATTTGTAATCCTGCCAATTTTTAAAACTTAAGAGAAAAGTAAATTAAGATCACATGATTCTCCTAATTATATTATTTATAATATACCATCTAATTAGAGATTAAGGTACTCAAAATTTCATGGTTTTATTCCGCCCTAAATGCACATATCTCTTTTAACTAACTTGATTAATTAGATTAGTTTATTATTCTATGTTTTACTTTTTTTTTTTATTCAACTATCTAAATTATATTTTGTTAATGAATAATTACATAATACCATCTACAATTAACTTGTTTAGTTATGATTTAATTATTTTTTCATTTATCATATTTAATTAACAAATATTTTAATCTGAGCTTAATTAGTACAATTTACTATCGTACTAATCTCAATATTTTTAAGTTACATAAAAAAATAAAAAAAATTGTGCAAAAATTGAAATTAGGTGGAAGTTTAGGCACTTAATCACTACAAAATAATTTTTTTTTAATTAGTAGCTACGCTTAATATATATTTTTTTAATTTACCCACATATCGTACGTTTTTTATGCATTTACATATCTAACGCTTAGATTTTGATATTTACATTCATAGCGCTTTCATATTAAAAAACTATACATGAAAATATATATTGCACTTTTAAAAAATTATTAATAATAAATAAGCTACATTATTTTCATCTTACCTAAATTTTAATCCACACCAAAGCTATTAATTTATTAAATATTTAAATTTTTGTATGTGTTGGGCAAAAAAACATATCAAGTGCAGAAATGGGCCCCATAAAATAAAGCTGAAGATGAGAGAGGCATTTCAACATCATGAGGCCTCCCCCAGCCCACAAAATGCCCAGCATGCTTTAGTGGACCCGCTCAATTGAGCCCACGAAGTCCAAATCATTAAAGATTTGGAATCATTGTACCTTCAGCATCCACTTGGTCTTTAGCTCTTTTATTAAAGCCATGAAAAGAGTCTTTTATATACATACATACATACATACATATATATATACATATATATATATAGGTATGTATGTATATGTAGGTATGTATGTATATGTAGGTATGTATGTATATGTATGTATGTATATATATATATATATATATATATGTATGTATATATATAT